>APFE031333430.1:483615-495751 GCA_000404065.3 Pinus taeda
ATATCAGTTTACTAGCCTAAAAACCTTGTTCCTAATTGGTCAACTCATCCTATTGACAAAATCCATCGATTTTTGACCCGAGAGAGCCTTCTCATACCTCGTAGGGCTAGCTACGAGGTGAAATGGTTTGATGTAGCCTTGAGAGTTTGTCTATCTCAGCCTAGGTGAATTCCAAGCGCTAACAGTCCCTTTGAGATACTAGAAAAGGTGGGAGATAACACCTATAGAATCAACCCACCCCTGTATATGTGACTGTACTCAATGTTGAATGTAGAGAATCTGAAACTTTATGAGCCTTCCCCACTAGATCAAGAAGAGGAATATGTCCTACCTTCTATTGAGTATTTGGCACTAGATGTTCAGGTAGAGTTGACAAATGATACAACTTTACAGAAGATGTCTAAAACTACAAGATAGGGGTAGCATGACCTTTGGTATATTTGGTTTAAAGGACTACTTCTAGACAATGCTAAAAGGTACACCTGAGAGAAGGTGTAGGAAAACTTTCCTCACCTCATTTACTAGAAGATTCTGGGAACTGAAAACCTCCCAAATTTTGTAGAAGTTATGGTATAGATTTGCAACTGCTCATGAAGATTTAATCAAAATCAAAAGACACAAAACTAATCTACTGCTATGTGGAATTCAATTGAAAATTTAGAACATTAATCACAAACATGCAATCAGAAAGAACACACATGTACACAATATTTTTTTCCAAGGTAAAGAAATATGCTAAAAACCCCTTGCATGTTTGCATTAATATGATGAATAGATATGTATTACAATTTCTTTTTTCAAATGAGCACAACCTGCAAGTGAATAACCTATCTCTCTTCTCACTAAGAAGATATGACCTAGAATAAGTCAATTTATGCCTTTGCTTGAGCCCCTATTTCATTACACATTTCCTTGATAAATTAGGCCCCTATTATTTAGGAATTTCTTCAAAATGGATTGTACAATTCCCAAGGTTTATCATCTGACTGTATGCGACACCTATACACTCAAGACTAATCTACAATTGATGTTACACTACTTCTGAATATCCACCATAACTGGGGAACTCGAATTCTCTGCATGCACTAGCTATTTTTAGCTGAATTATCAGTTAACTAGATGGTCACTTAGTTTTACTGAAGTCCCACTATACAACTTACCTTCCACTAGTTCCTTCAACATTTGGAACTAGTTTAACTTAAAACAAGTTGAGATAACTGACCTTGATTGGTACAAATTAGAAATCACGCATGCTTAACTTAATTCTAACTCCTCCAACTCGAATTTACTGAGTAAACTAGGTGACACAAGTCATGTCACCAAGTTAACTACATCCGAGTTGTTTGCTGATGTGGAAATTCGAATTTTATCAATTTAATCAAGGAAAAATCAAATTAAAAATTTCTTGCTGCATTTTTCAACACTCTCTCTCAACAAGAAAGGGATTATCAAACAAACCTATCCTGCCCCATGGAACTCAAAATTCTCTCTTGACAAGGCCTTTGTCAAAATGTCAGCATCTTGTTCCTTTGTTAGAATGTATTGTAGCAACATTATCCCCCTCTGCACATAGTTTCGTAAAATCATGACACTGAATATCTATATTCTTGGATTGATCGTGAAATATAGGATTCTCAAAGAGCTTAATGAAACTCTGAGTATCACAATACATCACAGTTGGGTCCATCATTTGACCAAATAGTCCAACAAGTATCTTTCTCATCCAGATCACCTCACATGTTGCTTGATTTGCAGATGTGTATTTTACTTCTATCGAGATGAGCACCACAAATATTTGCTTCCCATTTTACCAAGAAACAATTGCAAACCCAACATTTAAAATTCCGCTTGATGCATTCTTTTAGTCTGATGGATTTTCAGCCCAATCTGCATCTGTGAAGCCACACAAATTCACTTCCTCTATCCATTTGTACCATAGGCCAAACCGGGTAGTGCCTCTAAGGTACCGTAAGACATGCTTAGTTTCCTTCCAATATAATTTGGTTATCCTAACCATAGCTTGGCTCAACTAGTTGATTTCATAACACATATCTAGTCATGTGTTTGCAAGATACATTAGTGAATCAAATAGCTATTGTTAAATGGTAGCATCCACTTTCTCACCTGAAGTGACATCCCCCTTCCTCTAGTTGGTTACTAGAGGTGTATCCATGGGTTTACATATATCCATGTTGAAATTCTGTAGTATCTCATTTTCATACTTTCCTTGAGATACAAACAATTCCCCATCACCTTGCCATACTTCCAACCCAAGGAAGTAGTGCATGAGACCCATGTCCTTCATTTGAAATTCCTTTGCAAGTTCCTCCTTCCAAGATATGATCAATTTCTTATCACAAGTTAAAATAAAATCGTCAACATATAAGACAATAATAAGCAATTTAACTTCTACCAAAATATGATATAGGTTTGCATCTGTTTCATTTTCATGAAGCCCAAATCAGTGAGATAGTTATCGGTGTTGGTGTACCAAGCACAAGGTGCTTGTTTGAGTCTGCACACATGAGACTCCCAATCAAATGTGTCAAAAAATTTTGGTTGCTCGATGTACACCTACTCCTCAATAACCCCATTGAGGAATGTTTCTTTTTACATCCATCTAGTGGATCTTCCATCGGATATGTGTAACTAGTGCAATAATTGATCTAATGGATGAGTACCTTGTTATAGGAGCAAAGGTATCCTCATGTTCAATTCCCTCAGCTTGGGAGTACCCCTTGGCCACAAATATGGCCTTATACTTCTCTATGCATATGTGTCTTTCATGCTTTACCTTGAATATCCATCTCTAACCCACTATTGATTTATCTGCTAGTATTAGGACCACTTCCCAAACATTATTATTTACAAAGGATTCATATTCCTCCACCATTTCATCAACCCATATGGGTTTCTCTACTTCTTACTCGAAATAGGATGGCTCAGTCTCTGTAAGCTTAGTAATTAGAGCCATGTAACCAGTGTACTGATTAGGTGACCTTCTCTGGCTCTGAAATTTTGAGGAACTCCCACATTTTCCCTCACATCCTGCAAAGGTCTATCAGCTTCCCTGGCTCTTTTCCCACCTTCTCTAGAAGTTTCTTCTTGATTGGATGTCTCCACTCTCTACTCGTCTACTTGCGGTTGCTCCACAAATTCCTAAGGCTCATCCTTTGTAACTAAAATCTCCTCTTCTAGTAGGAAATGAATCCCCCTCTCAAGAGAGCACCACATCACTTTCTCCTCATCAAACTTTACATCCATTCACACAAATTTCATTCTAAGGGAATGAACGTATACATGACAGTTGTGGGAGTTTCTGTGTAACCCATGAATACCCCCAATTATTTTGTTGGTTCAAGATTCTTCCTTGATTATTTGGAGACATGGCTAAACAATGACTCCAAAAATCCTGAAGTGCGACACATTCAAATTCCTCCCTGAGAAAGCCTCCTTCGATGTAATCATGCCCAAAATTTGATGAAGTCTCAAGTTCTATGAATAGAATGTTATATTACATGCTTAAGCCTAGATATGAAGATGTAGTCCTTGGTCATGTAACATCATCCTCGCTTCTCCCACAATGCTACAATTATTTCTCTCAAGCACCCCATTCTACTGTGGGTTGTGGGGTTTTGTCAACTCTTGTCAAATGGCTTCTTTTGCACAAAAATTTTCAAATTCATTTAACACATAATCACCTCGATAATTGTTCCTGAGAGCCCTCACCTTCTTATTGGTTTTTTTCTCAACCAGTGCCTTGAATTATACAAACTTGGGGAATGTTTCATCTTTCTTCCACATGAAGAAGATACAACACTTACGTGTCATCAATAAAAATGACAAAATATTTGTGTCTAGTAGTGGAGATTATCGAGAAAGGTCCATAGACATCAGAGTGGATCCTTTCTAGGATTGCATGTGTTTTTTTATCTCGATCAATTTTGTGTACTTCCTTAAAGTATAGCCTTTGCATACATCATGTTGCTTAAGTGCTCCTTTGGGGAGGCTAAATGTTATTTTTTTCATAATCTTCAAGGCTCCATGATGCAAATGGTCAAGTATTTTGGCCAAATTTCACTGACATCATGGCCCTACACTTTCTTTGCCTTAGTGCTTAATGCAACATTGTCTTCCACATATAGCTTATATAGGTTCTTCATATGAACCTCGACCTACTTCACCTGTCCAGTGGCTATGTCTCTCGGGAATGATTTTCCTTTGCTGAAGATCGCATCATAACCATGGTCTTCCAAAACTGCAATAGAGATGAGATTTTTCTTTACGCCCAGAATGAACATGACATCCTTGAGTTTGAGAGGGGATCCTGAATCCCTCTGAAAAGTGACTATACCAACCCCGATAGTGTTGTAACTTTCATTTCCCCCTAGCTAAATGTTCATCTGTAAATATTTCTCCTCCAAGTAATTGAAAAACTCTCTACACCCTGTCATGTGGAATGATGCACTTGATTCCAAGTACCACATGATCCCCATCACTATGTTGTACATGCATGTGATAAGGGTAAAGTCAAGCTCGAACTATGAATTGAAGGCTTCACTTCCTCCTCCTTCTAAGGTCTTCTTGCTTGCCTTTTTGTGTGGACACTTCATGGTATAGTTCTTGAATTCATGACAATGGAAGCATTTAATTTTTGACAAATCTTTCTTCTTTCCCCCTTGGTTGGGTTCTTATTTTGTTAGAGATTTCTTCCCTTTTCCCTTCTTTCCCTTTCCAACTAATGAAAATTTTGCTTCATCCTTTCCCTTAGATGAAGTTCCATCTCTCGTATTCTGCCTTATCTCCTCTTGTACCAAATCAAACCATAAGTGTTCCCAATTCAGTAATTTCTCCCTCTTGTTAACTAAATCTTGGTAGCTATGCCAACTCTTGGGAAGGCCTAAAAGAGTTATGCTTACCAAATCATCATTTGAAACAATAACACCAACTCCTGAAAGCTCATCACAAATTTGTGTGAACCTGATCAGATACTATAGGATAGTATCATTATTTTGCATCTTGATATTTCGAAGTTTATCCTTGTGCACCAGCTTCATGTGGTCACTACTATTATGGAAGAGATATGTTAGTGTCTGCCACATTTCATAAGGATTTTCTTTTTAGACATCAGATTCCACTGGTTTTGGAACATCTCTCTTGATGTATTTTAGCAATCCATTGTCATCCAATACCACCTCCATGTGATCCTTCCATGTAATGAAATTATAGGTTCTTCCAAGGCATACTCTAGCCTCAGCCCGTTGAAGGTCATCTTCTTGGCTCTAAAGATATCCTGCTACTCTGAACTTCAAATTTGAACCTCCTAAGAAACAGCTTTGCAATTCTTGCTCTAATGTGAATCCTACTCTCATTCCATGTAGAAATTATGGTGTAGATTTGCAACTTATCATGAGGATTTAATCGAAATCACAAGACACAAACCTACTCTGCTACTATGCAGAATTCAATTCATAATTTAGAACATTAATCAAAAACATGGAATTAGAAATAACACACATGTGCACAATATTCTTTCCACGGTAAAGCAATTTGCTAAAAACCCCCTGCTTGCTTGCATTAATCTGATGAATATATATGTATTACAATTTCTTTTCTCAACCGAGCACAACCTGTAAATGAATAACCTATCTCTCTACTCACTGAGAATATATTATCCAAACTTATTCAATTTTTCTGTCTTCTTGAGCCCCTATTTCCTTGCATAATTCTTGGATAAATTAGGTCCCCATTATTTAGGAATTTCTCTAAAATGGATTGTGCATTTCCCAAGGTTGATCATCTGACTGCATGCAACACCTGTACACTCAAGACTAGTCTACAAATGATGCTACAATGCCTTGGAATCTCCATCACAACTAGGGAACCCAAATTATCCACATGCACTAGTTATTTTTTATTGATTTATCAATTAACTACTTGATCACTGAGTTTGATTGAAGTCCCATTGCACAACTGACCTTCCATTAGTTCATCCAATAGTTGGAACTAGTTTAACTAAAAACAAATTGAGATAGCTGACTTTGATTTCTACAAGTTAGCAATCACGCATTCTTAACTGAACTCTAGCTTCTCCAAATCAAATTTACTAAGTAAACTAGGTGACACAAGCCATGTCACACAAGTTGACTACATCCAAGTTGTCTGCCGATGTGGAAATTTGAATTTTCTCAATGTAATCAAGGAAAAATCAAATTGAGAAATTATTGTTGCATTTTTCAAAAAAATTAGGAGTGGTGATCTGGATTGGATCATTATATTGTTTTTCATCCATCTCAATCCTTTTAAAGTGGAAAAAGTGGAGGAATCAATGCATAATACCATTTTTACCAACAAGACCCAATTTAGAAAATTGGGGTTTGAAACCTTCTAGGAGAATTTTGAGGTATCAAATGGCCTTTATTTGGAGGTAATAATTTCCCGCTTTATTGTGCACCTTTGTTTCCTATTCTACACACAAATACCTTTCTAATAATGCATGAATCACCTCCATTAGAGTTTGCATGCAAAATGTATGCCACTCAAAAATTGACCTTCGTATTTTGACCACCATAATTTGAGAGGATGCCATGTCAACTGCCATTAATCAAAGGAAAAGGATATTTCCATGTGATCATGATGAAAAATATTCTTGAAGAATCTATATTGTAACTCTCGTTAAGAGTTGAGGGAGTCAAACCTAACCGTTGGTAAGTTATTGGGTTGCGTTATCATACCGAGCCACTAAGAGGAAAAGGGGGTTCCATTCTTTTCGAGTGCATTTTGTTCCATTGCCACTGTAGAGTAGACGAGAGGGATAAGGAAGAGCACAAAGAGAGGATTTTTGCAATGTAGTGTCCCACCAGCCACAAGCCTTCTTTGTACTCGCAATCATTTTCTAAAAAAAAGAGAGTAGAAAGACATCATCTTCTAGTTGAGTTTTCTCCTGAAAGGGTTTCTAAGTTTATATCTTGTTTCAATCATGGTTTGTGAGTTTTTATTTTGTTGTTATTTATTTTATACATAATTATAATTTTCATGCATACACAGTAAACAATATTTTACAGATCCATAAATATAAAGAGAAATACACCCTCATATTTTTATGTTTCGATATTTTAAGTAGAATTTTATTGTTAGATTTTAGGCTTTTGTGGAAGTTTTTTGCAGTGGTATGATCCGGATTGTCCACAGTTTTTTGTTCATTGTGTTGACGTTTCAAACCCCAAAGGGGGTCCATCATCAGGAAAAATCAGAAATATAGAAAATGAATGAAAGATTATTGAGAGAAGGAGACATGAACCTGGATATAAATAAACCAAGAACCCTAATTTTATATAAGGGCTGACACTTGATTTCAAAAAAATTTCTTTTTCTTTTTCATATTTAATTTAATTAATTAAATCGATTTAATTCAAAATTAGCTACGATTTTAAACTAATTTAAATTAAGAACTTAATATTTTTAGATTAGTTATTTTAATTTTTTTATAAATTAAATCTAATGATTAATTAAATTATTTTATATAAATTAATACAAATTTATTTTAATAAATTAATTAATATAAATTTTAATTATGATTAATAAAAATTTCAATTTTATTTTTAAATTTATTTTCAAAATCTTTTAATTTTTGAAATTTTATTTATATTTTGTTTAAATAATTAATAGTTTGCTTCTTTATAAATTATTCAATTTTCATCTGATAAAAAATTAATTTTAATTTTTCTATATATATAATATTATTTGATTTTTAATTTAATGATATAATTTAATAAATTAAATTAATCTTATTTAAAACCCAAATTTTTTCTTTTTATTTTTAAATTTAATTCCTTATGATGTTAAATTTTTTGTTTAAGGAATTAACCATTAATTTAATCTAATAATTAATTAATTTACTTGATTAAATATATTAATTAAATTAAATTAAATAATTAATTTGTTTTAATTTGTTTTAATTAATTAATCACACATTCGAACTGTCCAGTGGAACAGTGGAATCTCCATGAAACATGAGCCTAGAATTAAATGGTTAAGATAAATATGGATCCACATATTTTGTACCGTTGTCATCTCTAAAAAAAACATAATATAGATTTTTACATAAATTTGTTATACGAAGGATAAAGTCTAATCAAGTCCTATACAAATATTTTATATTCAAGTCCTATACTAATATGTTATTTTATGTACTTTTGTAATACTAACATGTGCAATGTATTTTTTTTCCCTTATTTATTATCTTTTGGATTTGAAATCGAAGAGGAACTAATAAGCATCTGGATGCAAAGCATTTAATGTTGTATGTTGAGGTGTGCATTATCGGATCTAATGTTATTTTATATCCGATGGTATGCACCCTAGAATATAGATCTTTGAATGCTCTCTAGAAGGATACTTATTGTTGTAGATTTAATGTCTTATATTTAATGCTATGTAACAAGATGCTTATTTCCCTATATTTAATGCTCTATAGCAAGATGTTGATTTCCCTCAAGATCAGTTGAGTAATATAAGGGTAAGTGTTGAAAATGATAATGTTGCATGGACTTAATGAAAGCTAGCTTAGGAATATGGATTATTTGGAAAACTTTAATGTACTGTGTGATCTTTATAAAAAAAAAAAATTCAGTGCACCTAGTTATTGAAAATATATTTGAAATTTAGAGGATGTTTCATGGACTTATGTGCTTTGTATAAAATTTTAGTGTATCGTGCTTTATTGAATTGCTTATTATACACCTGGTTACTTAAAACCCATTTAATCTCTAGAACATGTTACTTGAAAATATGTTGTAATTTTTTTTGTAGTTTGTGCCACATATTGTTAAGTATGGAAGGCAATATAATCATATGTTGGGAATATAAGTTAGAAAAATTATTGTTTAATTTCATAGCCCATGGGATGTATAATAGTCAATAATAGGATGTAATATTAAGGCAATTCTTGTGTGAAGTTCATTGGTTCAAAATCCTATAGTTTGAGCTAACCATAAAAAATGAACTTTACTACTTTATGAATTCAATTCATCTAAGTAATTGATGTGGCTAATCATTGGAAGTGCTCGATAAGCATATGTTAATCGGTTGTCTACTATTGAATTTAGGCTTCTGTGATCCATATCAAGTTGAGAGAAGATTCTTTGGCAAAAATCACATTAGGGTTCTTTTGTCGATGCATTTCGAACCAACTAGTGTGTAGTAATTTTTTAATTAAATATAGGCTTTACCCTAATCTTGATCCAAACATACCATTTCCTGGTCAAATTTAACCGTTGTCAATATAGTTGTTACTTGATCAAGAGGTGTAGCCATTGGATGTTCTGCTTTATCTATTTAATATGCTAAGCGAGATCTGTTCATTCAACTTGTCGTGATGATGAACCGCACTAGTTGGTTCAAAACGTGTCGACAAAAGAACCCTAATGTGATTTTCACCACAGAATCTTCTCTCAACTTGGTTGTCTACTAGTTGGATTTTCATATTTATACAAAGATACTTTTGTGAGAATGTATTTATTATATTTCTTTCATAAGGCCATCACAGTTGTTCGATTTTAAAATGGATCAATCAAATCAATCAAATATAGATTTATCTTTTTCGAACCTTTTATCAATGAGTAACAAGAGCATTTATTTGGTGGGGGGGATCCAATGGAACTATCATGTTTGTTGGCTAGGTAGAACAAATGAAAGGTGAAAATCCTAATGCATGTGTTTAATGCAACAAAAACAAGGGTGAGTAATAAGAAGCCACTCACATGACCATAGAAAGGGTTAGGAGCATAAGGATGGTTGAAATATGTTAGAAATGCACTCACCCCAAGTCTGATGTATGCCTTAGATAAGAAACTTGAACACATTAAAGGTTCTTAACTTTTAAAAATAATTTTTTATAGTGGAATATTTCAACAATTAGGTCAATTCACAAGACACAAGATTTATGGCCCAAAAATGATCTCTTATTATTCCTTCAATGATCAAATCCTTAAGGCTCCCCTACCAGGGACAATGGCACTTTTAATCCATGTACAATGCTTAAAATATGAGACTAATGGGCCTTTGATCAAATCACTTAGGGTTGAGGCCAAGTCCCTTTGGTTCTCATCTGCCCAAAATATAAAGTCGAAAACACTTGTATAATATTTTTGTACTTACTTGGGCCTGTTACCTTAGCCCACAGTACTCCACTACTGTTGTTTCCCCTTGAAGCTAGCCTTGTTAGCCTTTTTTTTATCCTTTTCCTTGTGTGCAACAGGACCTAACATTACTCGACTTATTGTTAATTTTTATTAGGGCTATATTGTTCTTTGCTTTAGATAATTGCATTTCATTATTTACACATTGAATTCACCACACAACATTTTAAAATCATTACATCATGTGCAATTATGTAAAAAGAGAAATATCATCAACACTGTAGCGAAACATGAAGGAACAACAGAATAAAATAATTCACACATAGAGACACCAAGACTGGTCGGAGACTAGGGGAAAACCCCACAAGGGGGAAACTCTTTCAAATTCTTCTTCTTATTAGATTGTCATAAAATGTTCAACAAAGAGACAGTACAATATTCCATTTCTTCAATCACAAAACTATCCAACAAAATACAACCAAACACTAGCAGAAAATGAGAAATTAGTGACTAGGTGACTAAAAAATTTAGTCACCACAACTTTTACAAGTGAAATATTACAAAAAATGAGCAATATTAAGTGACCCAACTAAAAACGACTAATATAAATGACTAATTTAGTACCAGGATAAAATATACGACTAGCTAATAAGTAATAAAACTCAAAATGACTAATGTGAATGACTAATTTAGTCTAGGAACAAAAAAATGACTACCTACCAAGTACTACAATAACATGAATAAGTGGTTTACATTACTCATTTTAATTGTGCACAATAAGATACATTTCAATGAAAGTAAAGCCACTAGGAACCACGATGAGCAAAATATCCAAGCCCATACGAAGAGCTCACCACCGTCAACATATACATCAATGCAATATCAATAAAAAAACATAAGGTCAATACACTAGTAGAAAATGAGAAATTAGTGACTAGGTGACTAAAAGAGTTAGTCACCACAACTTTTCTGAACTGAAATACTACAAAAAATGAGCAATCTTAGGTGACCGAACTAAAAATGACTAACATAAATCACTAATTTAGTCACAGGTTAAAATATGTGACTAGCTAATAAGTAATACAACTAAAAATGACTAACATGAATGGCTAATTTAGTCTAAGAACAAAAATACAACTACCTAACAAGTACTACAATAATATGAATAAGTTTTTTATGTTAGTCATCTTAATTGTGTCAGGCAATCTAAACTTACAAGTGATAGCGGATTGAAAGGTTGTTAAAGATTGGTTGAAAGGTTATCCTTCCTTAAACACTTCTTCATCCTCACATGGTGTATAGGTGAGCCAACTTTGCACTATGTATCTCTAATAATTTGTAATTTTAAAAAATATACGATTTAAATAAAAAAAAAATATTTTAGTTATTAAAAAAAATCTATCATTGAATCTAATTGGATCTATTCTAATTGAAAATAATTAAAGGGAAATTTTATTTTAAGACTATAAATCAAATAAAACTACTTAATTTATAGAAGAGCTACACCATCTAATCCTGGTCCATCAAAGCGTTGGAGGGGTTCCAATTCTCGGTACAACTTTTTTTTCTAGTGCAAACTGAAAAGCTTCACCTCGAAGATTGGATCCCTCGTGGAACTTGATAGTTATAGGGTTAATATGGAACTAGGTTGGCTATATAATTCTATATAATATATATATTTGTATTTGTGTCTCTTTGTTATTCTCTCTCTCTATCTCACCCCCAAAACATACACACACTCTCTCTCCCTCTCTTCCCCTTCTTTGTCTATCTCTCTCTTCCCCTTCTCTCCCTCTCTAGTTATATCATTCTCTCTATTCCCTCCAACTCTCCTCTCTCCCTCACTCTCTCTTCATGACTCCATTGTCACCCCATATATCTCTCCACCTTTCTCCCTCTATGTTTTTCTTGTTCCCTCCCTCTCCTACCCCCTCCAATTCCATCTCTCTCTCCTAATCTCTATCTTCCTTCCTCTCTGTCCCTTATCTCCCACCTCC
>APFE031333430.1:498036-516422 GCA_000404065.3 Pinus taeda
TTCTAGTTTAGTGTTAGGTTCAAATAAAATATTCACAGATTACAACATCTCTTTGTAGCACTATATTTTTTTGTGCCTTGTCTATATCTGCGTGGAAATTCCAGAAGAAGGAATACCATCAACGTGATCTAGATTTCATGGGATTCAAACTCGAGATGGAGTTTGCATGGGAAACACCTTAGGAGAGCTCTGCGTGGAAATTCCAGAAGAAGGAATACCATCAATGCGATCTAGATTTCATGGGATTCAAACTCGAGATGGAGTTTGCATGGGAAACACTTTAGGAGAGCATCAACGATTAGATGAAGCAAGGGCAAGGTCACTGGGAGTGGATATTTTGGTAATTTGTACATGGGTATGAATTTGGACTCTCTTCTTTCTTTAGATATTTTGGTAATTTGTACATGGGTATGAATTTGGACTCTATTCTTTCTTTTTAGTAAAGGGGATTTTTTTTTGTATGGGTAAATAATTTTGAGGGTTTATATGATCAAAGCGTAAATTTTGTCTAGAGTTGAGGGTTTAATGATTATGATAAGGGAAAGGTCATTGGGCGTGGATATTTTGGTAGTTTTTACATGGGTATGAATTTGGACTCTGTTCTTCCTTTTTACTAAAGAGGATTTTTGTTCTTATGGGTAAACTCAAAGCATAAATTTTATCTAGAGTTGAGGGTTTAATGATTATGATAAGGGAAAGGTCATTGGCCGTGGATATTTTGGTAATTTGTACATGGGTATGAATTTGGACTATGTTCTTCCTTTTTACTAAAGAGGATTTTTGTTCTTATGGGTAAATAATTTTGAGGGTTTATATGATCAAAGCATAAATTTTATTTAGAATTGAGGGTTTAACGATTATGATATTTTGGTAATTTGTATATGGGTATGAATTTGGACAAAGTTCTTCATTTTTACTAAAGAAGATTTTTGTTCTTATGGGTAAACCATTTTTAAGGGTTTATATGAGCAAATCATAAATTTTATCTAGAGTTGAGAGTTTAATGATTATGATAATGCAGATCTTGATTGTGGCCAACAATTCATCAAAATACAATGCACAAGTAAGCATTTTGCATGTCCTTATTGTACAAAGGGTTTAGTGATTATGATAATGCAGATCTTGATTATGGCTAACAATTCATCAAAAGACCATGGACAAGTAAGCATTTTGCATTTCCTTATTGTACAGATCAGTCACTCCTCCCTAAATTTTCTAGGGTCAGAATGCATGAAATTTTATTGTTTCTTTTCACCTTTTTTTTAGTGGTTGATTGTTTGTGTAATGGACTCTACCACACCCAAATTAAACGGGCTCAAGTGATGCAAGAAAATTTTCTCGTAGGATGAAAATGCTAGACCTTCCTCAAACTTTGTTACATGAAATTAAAATTTCTTGTAATCATGAACATAAAATCTTTTCTGTTTCATCCTTAGATTCTTATCTCAATGCCTACAGTTTTAAACCATGTTACTATATCTTAAGTAGAATATACTTCGATCCATTAAACCTTACAAATATCCAAATCTTAGGTTAGTTTCCGCTAAAAAGAAGGAACCTAAACGACTTTCGCAATTTAGATTCAATTCTTACAGGCAATGATTAAAAATGGAAGAACTCAATGATCTGATAACTTTTACCCACCCATCAATTTCGAATACCTTTGGTATTATTTTGAACTGAAACAAAGCGAGTAGAAGAAGAAGAGGAGCCTGGATGAGGTGGACCCTAACCTACTTGATACTTTTCAAAAGATGGGCATGCCCTTGACTAGAAGAAGAGATTGACTAATGTTGTTGTAGATGTTGTTTTTTACAATGTTTTCATTTCTACCATGCATAGGTAGGGTCTATAGGTAGTTGAGGTTATCTTTTGTTTGTTGGAAGAGGTAATTCAAGAGTATCTTTACCTAGTTAGGAAGTACATTGGCAGGGTTGTTGCTCTTGCTGATAACTATTATGATGCATTGTATTTTTATTTTTTTAGTGATAACTCCCTCTATTAAATCTCCAAGCACAATTTGTCACCCATAAAAATATCCACTTATTTCAAGATGAATGAGAAAGACCCTTATTTTTGTAGGTGAGAGGAGTTTCGTGACATATATTGAAGTATGAACTATACCATTTTATGACACCAATCATCTCCCTGTCATGGTAGTGGATCTCTATTTCACCGAGGGAGAAATGATAAAGTATTCCACTTTAAAGGATTGGTATGTCGAGAATGAGGAATGCAAATGTATGATTTATAATTTTATTACAAAAAAAGGTTTTTGCGATGGAGATAAATCAAGGATTTCATGGACTTGAGTAAATGCTGGTTCAAAAATCACCTGGAAATACTCAACCATTGTTTTGAAAGGCAATGATGCAATTGGAGAGTTCTATTCTATTGCCTTGAAAAATAACTATCAATACAATGGGACAAAGATGATCCATATAGGGAAGAATTGCAGGAGTAGGATTGTTTCTAAAATTATATCTATAGGCAAGTCCAAGGACTACTATAGAGGATTAGTCCAGGCACAACCAAATTATCATAATGAAAGGAATTTTTCACAATGTCATTTGATGTTCATCAGTGACTAGGAAGCTGCAAAAACTTATTGTTACATTCAAGTACAATTGAGTTGCATTCTAAAGTATCTAATTTCATTTATTGATAATCCTTCTTGTGTCCTTGTTTCTCTTAATTCCATTGTGGTAGGATTGGAGTGGGTTAAAAAATAAAGCATATCATTGAGTCAAATAAACACCCACATGTCACTAAATGGCATTATGCATACTCTTTGTTTTTGATACAATTAGAAGTGAGCAATATGATGTGTGCACACACAGAAAATCTTAGCATGCATGATGAATCCCCCTCCAATTCCATTTTCTATGGTGACATTTTATTCGTTTTGTTTATACAGGTCATCTAGCCTCATAGTGGCCACTATCGAATGTTGAGGTATATGTCATATAAATATCTTATAGTCTACTTTATTTTATATTCAAGTATTCATCATATTTCATGTCTTATACTCTGCATTGTGTCTTCTTTCATTTTCAGGAGAGGAACTCAATATTGATGGTAAGAAGCAACAATTGAAGAAAAAGGAGAACAATAACACTAGAGCGACAAATGAAAAATGAGAGAGAGAAGAGAATGTGTCTAGTGATACCCTTAGAGCCAATATATTGCATACGACACACTCATAGAGGCTGATGGTCAAGCCTTCAGAGTTGGTGAATTCACTTGCAATGCTTTTGCAACATAGTGATAATGTTTTGAAATGATGAAACAATATTTCATGTGTAAATTGTAGTCCAACCCATATTAAGTTGGAAACTAATATTGTAATACTTGATATTTTATATAATAAAATTTATATCGTTGAAATCATTTTTCTTTGCACTTGATATTATTTTGTCTTGTAATTAACATATGTAACTTTGCGTTATCATATTAGATAAACATGCACATTTTATGAATTTTTCTTAAAATTTAGTCGCAAAATCATACTAATTAATTTATGGTGGTTAATAATAAACACATAGAATCAATATAAAACTACTAAATTAGTAGTTTATATTAATTAATGATGAACATGAATAAATGAAATGAATAGAAACTACTAAATCAGTCATTTATATAATGAGTATGAACATGCGAAAAAATGATAAATGACTACTGCAAATGATAAATTTTCTATTATTAAATGATGACTAAATTTTGCATATATATGACTATTAGTAGCTAATTTACAACATATTATAACACGACTAAAATTTGCATATATATGACTATTAGTAGCTAATTTACAGTATCTTTTAACACGACCGACTTTTTGGTCATATTTCTTTGGTCATTAATTGGTTTTCTTGAGGATTCATATAGTAATATATTTTGTTATATATTTGGTCATTAATTGCAACAATTAATGACTAAATAGACTACTAGATGGTAAAATTGAGGAGACTAATTAATGACTAAGCTAAAAATGACTAAAATTTGGTCATGTTATAAAATACTATAAATTAGCTACTATTGGTCACATACTAAAAAATGGTCATTTATATGAAAATTTTAGTTGTTTTTTTAGTAAATAATTAGTCATTTTGTACTAGTGAAACAATATCCATAAATATAAGCTCAACAACAATATATTGATCAAAGATAACTTTCCCAACATGCAGTCAACTATGATCAACTATCACCTGAAAATGTGGTCATGCATGCAACAAACAATAATGCATGTGGTTGAAGCTTCCTAGTCACTTGGACAAGCTTGCATGCGAGTGGTTGAAACTAAAATTTCTTTGTAGTGTCCTTGTGGCTACTGAACAAAACCCTAATTTTCAATCTTGGACATGTACAAAACAATCTCTGCGAAACAAATTCAGACCTATGCAAGCCAAACCAAAGAAGAGAGAATAAGAGAATGTGTAATGATGATGTCCAAATGTGGGTCACTTGACTTGTATCCAGAGCCAACGTTGTTGCATCAGTTCGTGCTTTGATCTCGGTGTCGGCATAATCCAAAAGATCATTCACCAGCAACACTAGATTGATTCTTTCCTGCCATTAATTGTAGTTAGAAATCCATTCCAATTGGTCCTCAAACCTTAAGCTACAATCCATCTTGACTAATTTTCCTTCCTTCAACAACAAGACAACTCGACTCACTCTTGAATTTTCCACCTATGCACGCTTCTAACCCAACTTCTCTTCAAACTAGCTCTAATACAATGTTAGAAATCCATGCACCCCAGGTTTGGTCTATGCCTTAGTTAAGAAATTGTTATAGCAAACAAAAAACCCCCATTTTTATATTATTATCACCATAGTAATAATGGGGACCCTTTTAAACGTTTTCGTTAGTATTGATTTGTAAAACCCATTATAAGTGTAAGTGAGAAGCCTTGGTTATGGGGTTTCTTGGCCAAAGGGTCTTATTATTTTATTTTGAATAAATAAAATAATAAGATCCTTTGGCCAAGAAACCCCATAACCAAGACTTAATTGAATAATGAAAATCGGGTTACATGTTGTTTGTATATATTATACATGCCTTTACTAAAAAATTTGCACTCATGGCCTTCTCGCTCAACACGTGGCCCAAGCAACTTACGCCAACCCTTTCCAAATTTGTGCGTTCACATTCCTTTTGAGATTATTACCATAGGATGATGTGTTATAGCTCCACACGTAATGAAGTGAATAAGAATTTGATTGGTTCCTATACTATACTCATCAACATATCATCCCTTCCAAACCTACCCCAGAAGATTCATTTGAAATACTTTATGTAAATGCCAAGAGAGAAATATCGAGACAACTCATTTCTAATGGGTCCCTTTCTTCCTTTGTAACTATCCAGGAGAAAACACATCTGTTCACATCAACCCACTCTTCTCCTTTTTGGGAATAAAGTAATTTAAATAGGATTCAACTAACAAGCCAACTCATTTGACTCACTCAATGAGTAAATGATTTTTTGTTGGTGCATGCTAGAATCCATTACATATATGCCCACATCCTTCTCATCTCAATCATCTCTAAAAAGAAAAAATAAATTCACTTTTCCTTCTGGGAACCAACCTTGTAGGATGACATATTTGATGCATCATCTACTAGCTAGTCCCTTCATTCAATACAAATGTGCCATTTATGCCTTTAATTTCTGCCACTACAAATTTGATAATTGAAAGTCGTGATTTTATTTTAAATGTGGTACGTGTCACATTGAGTTTGAAATATTACCACATTAACCAACTCTTATTATTTCTTGAGATTGATTTAGCCTATTTTACACCATTTTATGCCTTATCTTATGGTAAATTTCTCTAACCCTTTGCATTTTTCGTTATGGGTGAATAGTGTACATAACACTCCTCATGCTACTACCATGGCAAAAGGAAAGAGGAAAGCCCCTGTGCAACATCTGACTGAACCATTCAAAGAAGAAGTTAATGAAACTTTGTCAGACACATTTCTTTTTTTAGACACTATATGTACAAGAGAGGTTGGCTATTCATCATGGAGCACCATTTATGAGAAAATAAAATAATAATTACGAGAGGAGGACAAAGAACCACCTATAGTTGCAGCAGAAGATTAGGAGGCCACAAAAGCTTAGAAGAGACAATTAGGTATGCTTCAAAATCTTAGCTACATGGGCTTGTTGAATGGTCGAGACTACTTCCCTATATAGATATGATATGCTGGGTATTCGAGATTACTGATATCACCAAGAGGAAATTCATCACTCATTGAGGATTTATCATCGGGTCTTTTAAACCAGAGAGAAATCATGTTGTGTGTCATTTACTTGACCATCAAATAGTGTATAATGCTCAATTTTTTGAACCAATTTATTCAAAAGGAATGTGAGGGAAAAAATGAGGGATTACATAAAATGATAAAAGAATGGATGAGGTAACATAAATAAATTCAAGGAAGAAGCCTCTAGCAAGTATTCCATTTCTGCCCTAGCTTCCCCTTTTTTTATATAGTTTCTATGCTCTGTCAACTATATGACTCGCAAAATGTCCCTCAACTTCCTCTTGAATGGGTCCCACTTATTGAAACTATCTCTCATGGTTATATGTTTCATTGGGCTCAATATTTGTTAGAAAATATGGCTAGGAACATTTTATATTTCTGAACAAAGAAGACTTCCAATAATAATATTCCATTCTACATGTCTGATTATGTAATGGATGCCATCTGTTTTTCATTAGAATTCCCATGCATGGGCTTGAAATGCACACTTTTTTATCCTCTTCCTATACACATATATCAAAACATTATCTGGGAAGAAAATTACTTTCATCACTTCTACCACATATTTCATCTTATAATGATTACAATATATCAAGCCAATATCAATTCCATGCTTCCAATGATGTATCCCAAGGCTATGGATTGTTTGACAAGGATTGGGGGTTATTTTGTTGATGAGATTTTCACTTATGTTGGGGTTTGGGGAAGTAATGGACACCCCCATATTCTCCCCCTCTACATCCCATACAAACTCTTATCCAAGTAAATTTCTTATCAGATTGTTGGGACTAGAATTATCTTTGAAATCAAAAGATCGTCCAAATTCTTTTTCCCAAATTTCCTTTGAAAATCATTTTATTCACTCTACAAAATTATCAACATGCTGAAAAGGAAATATTATCCTTGAATGAATTAAATATTGTAACCATTCCTTCCAAAGCTTTTGATCCTTCTCAGGTAGTTTAATATATACCTCCTAAAGCATATTTAAGAAATTATGTTCATGAATGCAGTCAATATGATGATTTATTTTGTCATGCATTTTCTTATGATTTAGTTTGCTATAAAGTGAAGCAATTGTCTACAGATAACTTTCAACACTTTAGAGCTATTAGAGCTCTAAAATGTCTACTTTTCCAATGAATTTTCTTAAGTTAACAAAAGGAGATAATTTTGTGGAAAAGGTTATCAATTCTTCTTCATATACCACCCCCAATTTTTATATTATGATGACCATAATAATAATGGGGACCCTTTTAAAAAAAATTATTAGTATTGATTTGTAAAACCATTATAAAGTTTAAGTGAGCATTTTACTTCAATAAAATTTCGATTAGTCTTTGCTTTATTGAATAAAGAAAATAATAAGGCCCTTTGGCCAAGATACGTTGTATCCAAGGCTTAATCAAATAATGAAAATCGGGTTACATGTTGTTTGTATCTATTATATATGACTTTACTAAAACATTCATTCTCATGGCCTTCTCACTCAACACGTGGCCCAACCAACTTACCCCAACCCTTTCCAAATTTGTGCCTTCACGTTCCTTCTAGGATTATACCCATGGGATGATGTGTCATAGCTCCAAACATAACAAAGCAGATAAGACTTTGATTGGTTCCTGCACTATACTCGTCAACATATCATCCCTTCCAAACCTACCCTAGAAGATTCATTTTAAATACTTTATGTAAACACCAAGAGAGAAGCATTGTGACAACTAATCTCTAAAGGGTCCCTTTCTTCCTTTGTAACTAGCTAGGAGACAATACATCTGTTCACATCAACCCAATCTTCTCCTTTTTGTAAATTTATTTAAATAGGATTCAACTAATGGGCCAACTCATTTGACTCACTCAAAGAGTATACAATTTTTAATTGGTACATGCTAGCATCCATTACAGATAATACCACATACTTCTCATCCCTTCTCATCGCTAAAAAGAAAAAAGAAAAAATTCACTCTACCTTTTGGCATCCAACCTTACAGGATGACATATTGATGCATCATCTGCTAGCTAGTCCCTTAATTCAATGCAAATGCGTCATTTATGCTTTTAATTGTGGCCACTACAAAATTGATAATTTAAATTCATTCTTTTATTTTAAATTTGGTAATTGTCACATTGATTTCAATTATTACCACATTAACTGGCTCTTATTATTTCTTGAGATTGATTTAGATATTTTTACACCATTTTGTGCCTTATCTTACATAAATTACTCTAATCCTTTTCATTTTTGTTTATGGGTGGATATTATACATAACACTCCTCATGCTACTACCATGGGGAAAGGAAAGAGGAAAGCCCATGTGCAACATGCGACTGAACCATTCAAAGAAGAATTTAATGAAAATTTATTGATTTGTTTTTTCCGACACCGTATGTACAAGAGAGGCTATTTATTCATCATGGAACACCATTTATGAGAAATTCAAAGAATAATTACTAGAGGATGATGAAGAACCACCTACAGTTGCAACAGAAGACTAGGGGGGGCCAAAAATGTAGAAGAGACAATTAGGTATGCTTCAAAATTACCTACATAAGCTTGTTGTGGATCGAGACTACTTCCCTACACATATATGATAGACGGGGTAGTCGAGACTATTGATATCAATGAGAGGAAAATCGTCACTTGTCAAGGATTTATCATTGGGTCTTTTAAGCCAAAGAGAATTCATGGTGTGTATCATTTACTTGACCACTAAATAGCCTATAATGCTCAATTTCTAAACCAATTTATTCAAAAGGAGTGTGAAGGAAAAAAGTATGGATTAATTAAAATGATAAAAGAATGGATGAGTGACCTAAATAAATTCAAGGAAGAATCCTCTAGCAAGTATTCCATTGATGCCCTAGCTTCCCATTTTTTTTATATTATTTCTATGCTTTATCGACTATATGCCCTTTAGAATGTCTCTCAATTTCCTGTTGACTGGGTCCCACTTATTGAAACTATCTCTCATGGTTATATGTTTTATTGGGCTCAAATTTTATTAGAAAATATGGCTAAGAAAATTTAATATTTCTGAATAAAGAAGACCTCCACTAATAATATTCCATTCTACATGTTTGATTATGTATTGGATTCCATTTTCTTTTCAATAGAATTCCCCTGCATGGGCTTGAGATGGACAATTTTTTATCCTCTTCCTATACAAATATATCAAAACATTCTCTGGGAACAAAATTATTTTGATCTCTTCTACCACATTTTCATCTTGTAATGATTCCATTATATCAATCCATTTTGAATTCCATGCTTCCAATGATGTCTCCCAGGGCTATGGATTGTTTGACAAGGATTGGGGATTATTTTGTTGATGAGATTTTCACTTATTTTATGGTTTGGGGAAGTAATAGATACCCCAGTATTCTCCCCCTCTGCAACCCAGACAAACTCTTATCTAAGGAAATTGCTTATCCGATTGTTGGGACTGGAATTACCTTTGAACTCAAAAGAGATTCCAAACAGCTTTGGCCCAAATTTCCTTTGAAAATAATTTATTCACTCTCCAAAATTATCAACAAGCTGAAAAGCAAATCTTATCCTTGAATGAACTAAATATTCTGATCACTTTTACCAAAGCTTTTGATCCTTTTCAGGTAGTTCAAAATATAACTCATGAAGCATATTTCAAAAATTATGTTCATGAACATAGCCAATATGATGATTTATTTTGTCATGCCTCTTCTTATGATTTAGTTTTTTTATAAAGTGAAACAATTGTCTCTAGATAGCTTTCAACACTTTATAGTTTTCAAATCTCTAAAAGGTATAGCCAATGCATTTTCCTAAGTTACCCAAAGGAGATAGTTTTGTGGAAAGGTTATCAATTCTTATTCATAGACCAACCCCCATTTTTATATTATTATGACCATAATAATAATGGGGACCCTTTAAATTTTTTCGTTAGTATTAATTTGTAAAACCCATTATAAAGTTTAAGTGAGCATTTTACTTCAATAAATTTCGATTAATCTTTGATTTATTGAATAAATAAAATAATAAGGCCCTTTGGCCAGTGAACACCATAGCCAATACTTAATCGAATAATGTAAACAAGTTACATGTTGTTTTTATATATTATACATGGTTTTACTAAAAGATTCACAGTCATGGCCTTCTCACTCAACACGTGGCCCAACCAACTTGCCCCAACCCTTTCCAAATTTGTGCCTTCACATTTCTTCCGAGATTATTCCCATGGGATGATTTGTCAGAGCTCCACACATAATTAAGCGGATAAGACTTTGATTTCTTCCTTCACTATACTCATCAACATATCATCCTTTATGAACCTACCCTAGAAGATTCATTTGAAATACTTTATCTAAACTCCAGGAGAACAATTTCGAGACAACTCATCTCTAATGGGTCCCTCTATTCCTTTGTAACTGGCCAACTCATTTGACTCACTAAATGAGTAAATGATTTTGCATTGGTACATGTTTGCATCCATTATACATAATCCCACATCCTTCTCATCCTGATCATCTCTAAAGAGAAAAAAAAATCAATATGACTTATGGGATTCAACCTTGAGGGATGACATATTTGACACATCATCTGCTAGCTAGCCCCTTCATTCAATACAAATGCACAATTTATGATTTTAATCATTTCCACTATAAAATTGATAATTGAAAGTCATGCTTTTATTTTAAATTTGGTACTTGTCACATTGAATTTCAATTATTACCACATTAACTAGATCTTATTATTTCTTGATATTGATTTAGCTTGTTTTACACCATTTCATGCCTTATCTCACGGTAAATTTCTCTAACCCTTTGCATTTTTCATTATGGATGAATATTGTACATAAAAATCCTCATGTTACTACCATGGTGAAAGGAAAGAGGAAAGCCCCTATGCAACACGCGACTGAACAATTCAAAGAAGAAGTTAATGAAAAATTGTAGGATATATTTCTTTTTTCCAACACTGTATATACAAGAGAGGTTGGCTATTCGTCATGGAAAACCATTTACGAGCAATTCAAATAATAATTACTAGAGGAGGATGAAGAACCACATATAGTTGCAACATAAGACTAAGGGGCCACAAAAACGCAGAAGAGACAATTAGGCTTGCTTCAAAATATTGCCTACATAAGCTTGTTGCGTGATCGAGACTACTTCCCTACACATATATGATAAACTAGGTAGTTGATAATGTTGATATCAACAAGAGGAAATTTATCACTCATCGAGGATTTATCATTGGGTATTTTAAGCCAGAGAGAATTCATGGTGTGTGTCATTTACTTGACCATCAGATAGTGTATAATGCTCAAATTATGAACCAATTTATTCAAAAGGAATGTGAGGGAAAGAAGGAAGGACTACTTAAAATGATAAAAGAATGGAGTGACTTAAATAAATTCAAGGAAGAATCCTCTAGCAAGTATTCCATCACTGCCCTAACTTCCCATTTTTTTATTGTTACTATACTCAGTCAAGTATATGCCCCAAAAAATGTCTCTCATTTTCCAATTGACTGGGTCCCACTTATTGAAACTATATCTCATGGTTATATGTTTGATGGGGCTCAATTGTTATTAGAAAATATGGTGAAGAAAATTTTATATTTCTAAACAAAGAAGATCTCCACGAACAATCAACCATTATACATATTTGATTATTTAATGGATGTCATTTGTTTTTCACTATACTTCCCATGCATGGGCTTGAAATGGACACTTTTCGATCCTCTTCCTATACACATATATCAAAACATTCTCTCGGAACAAAATTATTGTTGGAAACACTAGGGGGGGTGCATGAATATTCCTTAGTAATTAGCACTTTTAAATATTTTCAAAGCATTAGTTAATATTCATTTATTATTAATGTTAATGCAGTAATAATAGTAAATAAAATAACACAGTAGACACAATAATTTTAGGTGGAAAACTCCGTTCGGGTCAAAAACCACCGAATGCTTTTCTAATAAATTCTTTAATCTTCATTCCCAACTGAAATGAAAGCAACAACTTCCTAGAATTCTAGAAAAGCATTCTTCTCCAACTCCCACTGGAAGGATGCCCCAATGCCCTAGTTTCTTCAGTAGTCAATTGAATGGATGCCCTAAAATCCTAGACCAACCTACGACCTTGAAGTGTTCACTGGATCCAACCTGTAGGTGACTTCATGCACCAGCCTAGCACCTCCCTACCACCCTATAACCACTGAAATGAGACAAGATTGTGGATTCTATACCAGGGTCAACAATCCATGATACAATATGATTTACAATGATTTTGAGCAAACACCCAATCACACTATGACCTGAAACCAAACCATGACATCACCCCAATAGAGACTCCTATACCTCCCAATAATTCCTTTTCGACTCTAGGCAGATTGACTCTTTTACAATAATGACTCTTCCAATGATGACATTTTGCAAATGACTCTTTTACAACTTTACAATGATGACTCTTGGCCTTGACACTTCTTCACAATATACGGATGGTTGTCATGTCCTCAAAGGATGTCCCGCTACAATGCTTCCTTTGATTTGATACTCCTTCTCTTGAATTATTGCTTGAAGTTGTACTTGAATCTTCTTCTACTTTCATGCAAAATTTTCTGGTGAAACCAATCCCAAAACAAAACAAAATACCCTTCAACTTATCTCTGCCTACAAAACACATGTAAGTTCATAATAATTGATAAATATAAATGAAAATTATAATATGTACCTGAAGTGTGCTTGTCACATTTTTTTGTTAACTTGTTGTAGTAGTATACAAGGACTATCACTCTTGATATGGGTTTGGACTCTATCCAAGACAATATCCAAAACTAGCCTAAAGATATATATAATAGAAATTGATGATGGACCCTAGACTTGTGATGAACCAAGTTCTAAGTACAACAACAAAGACCATTCTATCAACTATGACAAGACAAGTAACATGAATTTACAGCATCATATAGATTTAGCAGACTTGGTGTAGCATCACATGTGTAGTATCAAGAATAGGACATCCGAAATGTGGTATCAAAACTAACTGTGACATATAGAGACATAGCGATATAGCCGAGACCCTGTATATACTTACGTTTTCCTGCAAAAATATATATCAGGATACCCAAACTTCAAATGTAAACACTAATCATACATACCTTGTTGTAGGAGACTTACCCTTGACTGTTGATGTGTGGTCCTTACTGCAGTGATCCTCGAATGCATGTTTTTTCTTGCATTCTAGGAACTCGATATTGAATCTGTTGTATCTATGAAATTTCAAAGCTATATAGTCTGAAATTTCATCCTATGGTAGCCCTTTGAGTTCTCTTTCCAACCCCATAGGTCTGATCAATATTGGATTCTTAAATAAAGAGTTATTACCAACCTCCCATGATGACCTGATTATATACTGGTTGAGTAGAGAAAACTTGTACAAAGTGCCACATGTCATTGTTTCAACCTTTGGCCTTGAAAAAACTACTCAACAAACTACAATGCATGCTATTTCTGTGACTATTTACGAAATTTTAATCCAATTCTCAAAGAGAAATTTATGACGCTTTTTCCAATGTCACCTGATTGACATGGAATTCGGGAGCCTGCAAAAACCCTAAATTCCTGAGATCATATCTCTGAAAATTTAGTGAACCAAGATCTGAAATGTGGTCATGAGGTTCATCAATATTGCCTATCAAATGAGTTTTAATTCCAGATTCTTAAGATTCGTATACAACAAGTTATAGTAAAAATTCCACAATGACCTGTTTGAAACCACAAAATCCCTACTAGAGGAGGATATGAGGGTCATTATTTATATGAATGTCTTGAGTTAAGAGGGTCCTCAACAAGTGAACGTTGCAGAGATTTTAGGAGACAAAAATTATTATTAATTATTGATTATTCAATGACCACATCCAATTATGAGTGCCATGCCACATGCCCCATAGTGTTTTAGCCTAGTAACTGGGGTTACTAACTTCAAACATGAATATCTCTCAAACCATGAAGAATTACTTGGCATGCCATATATCAACGAAAAAATCTTGATGAGTAGAATCCATCTAGAATATCCTTCACTCATAATAGAGTAAGTTGTCAAGTAAAAATGTCCATGCAAGATTGGGGTATCCCCTGGTGCTACTTGGATTGACATCAATGATAACCATTGATCAACAATCTCCCCCTTTGGCATTGATGGCAACACAAGTACTCCCCCTGTGATCATGAAACCTCTTCCTATTGCCTTCTCTCCCCATTTTTCATCAATGGCAATGGGTACCTCCCCCTAAAAAATAACCATCTTGCGGACCTATACACACCTTCACTCCCCCTTTCTACTCGAGTAGATAAGAGAAAGAGTCTAATGAAAACTTGGGAGAATCCCAGGCTTTTGGTGAAGATTCTCAAATGCTTCATGAGGTAATGGTTTGGTAAATATTTCAGCAATTTGTTCCTTTGTGCCAACATATTCAAGCTTGATATTATTTTCAACGACCTTCTCTCTAAAAAAATGATATTTTATCGGAATATGATTTGTTTGGGAATGCATCACAGGATTTTTGGAGATACTAATGGCATTGGTGCTATCACAGAAGATGGAAATAGGCTCATTAAAATTAACTTGACAATATTGCAAGGTTTGATTCATCCAGATAACTTGAGTACAACAAGTTATTGTCGCGATGTATTCTTCTTCCATTGTGGATAGCAAGATTGAAGACTACTTTTTACTTAACCATGAGACAAGGCAACCACCTAGGTAGAATGCTGCTCCACTAGTACTCTTATGATCATCAACACTTCCTGTCCAATATGCATATGTATAAGCTTGGATGAGTAGATCATTTCCTTTTGGATACCAGAGACCATATTCTGAGGTTCCCTTAAGATATCGAAGAATTCTTTTAACAACAATGATATGATATTCTTTTGGTGCTCCTCGGAATGGTGCTACTTGTCCAACTTCCTGCATCACATATGGTCGGGAGGCTGTCACATATAGGAGATTACCAATCATGGATCTATACAACCTTTGGTCCACAACATTTGATGAGTCTTCTAAGCTTAACTTGGAACCTGTTACCATGGGGGTAAGGACTGGATTGCAATCTTCCATCTGGAATTTCTTGAGCATTTATTTGATGTACTTGGTTTGATATATGAATATTCCTTTATCCTGCTGAGAATTCTAAAGCCCTAAAAAGTATGTCAGTTTGCCAATCATAGAGATTTCAAACTCACTTTGAATTTTTGTGGCAAAGTCTTTACTTAATCTGTCATTATTGCTTCCAAAGACTATATCATACACATATACTTCGATAATTGTTAGGTTATCTTGATCCACTTTCACATAAAGATTATTGTCAACACTTCCTTTCCTAAATCCCTATTGATGTAGATATCTATCAAGACAATCATACCAAGCCCTAGGAGCTTTCTTGAGACCATATAGAGCCTTCTTTAATTTGAAGACACAATATTCTTTATCAGAGAGAAGAAAACCTTCGAGTTGTTCAATGTAAACTTCTTCCTCCAATTCACCATTTAGAAAAGCTAACTTAACATCCATTTTGTAGACCTTGATTTTTCTCGAGCAAGCATAAGCGAGAAACATCCTGATAGCTTCCATTCTAGCAATGGGAGCAAATGTTTCTTCAAAATTGATTTCTTTAACCTATGCATATCCTTTTTAGACTATTCTTGCCTTGTTCCTGGTAACTTGTAATCCCACCATTTAGAAAAGCTAACTTAACATCCATTTTGTATACCTTGATTTTTCTCAAGCAAGCATAAGTGATAAACATCCTCATAGCTTCCATTTTGGCAATGGGAGAAAATGTTTCTTCAAAATTGATTCCTTCAACCTATGCATATCCTTTGCAGACTAATCTTGCCTTATTCCTGGTAACTTGTAATCCTTGAACTGTTTTGCTCCCTTGAACCTATAATGAAACTTCCATCTTTTTCAAACTACCTTCATATCAATCGTAGACTTGTTCCATATACTAATGCATAGAATCCTCCTCTACAAACATTAAGGAGTCAACAAGCTAGATTGTTCAAAATAGTGAGTCACCTAACTGGCCATCTTGACTTGAGTCACTATCTGAAGCAACTGCTAATTATGCATGAACTTTTTCTTTTACAAATCCTGAAAGCATAACTACTGAAACATTGTTATCTACTTTGTCTTCTTGTACCCGTTTCCTTTTCTAGACCTTCTTATTCCTGCAATCTCGAGCCATGTGCCCATATTTATGAAACTTGAAGCATTCAATGCTATCCATAGGTGATTCCATCTGATATCTACAACCACGAACATTATGGCCATAGTTATGGCATTTGAAACATTCAATGTTTGGCCCATCTAGCACGTTATGAAACTAGCTCACAAAAAGATAGAAAATATAGATCAACGCCTTAGAATTCAGCCTTTTCAAGGGGGCAACCTCCTTTACATTACACAGATGAATGATTATTTTTTGATTCAAATGACAAAACCTCCTTTCTATACATAGGAGTCTAAGGAGTCACAATATAACCCAGTTGACCTAACAATAATAATATAGGCACAAAAATAACAATAGAGGGATTCTCTGGGGCACAGTAATAACAATATGGGGACAATAGGGGCACAACAATATTAATAAGGGATACAACTACAATAGTAATGGGGTAATCACTAATATTATAGGGACCTAACATGCCCCTCTCATTCAAAAAAGTGTTGTCCTCAATGCTTGAGTAGTTATGGATGCTTCTATATAAAATTCTCATCCTCCCTGGTGGAATCTTCAGCGGATAAGTTCTTCCACTTGATGAGATACTCTGAAATTGATCGATTTCGTAGATGTCAAGTTCTTGTTTCTGTGACTTCTTCCGGTTCCAATATAATTTTTCCTTCCTCGTCAAGTTCTGGCAATATTGTTTAAACTGGGAGCTTGTCGTCTATAACCTTCTTTAAACATGAAACATGGAAAACTGGGTGCACTCGAGAAGCTACAGGAAGCTCCAATTTGTATGCCATAGTACCAATCTTTTGCAACACCTTGTACAGACCTTAATACTTTGGTGATAATTTATTATCCTTCTTAGCTTGCTTGAGGGACATTTGCTTATATGGTTGTAGCCGTAGGAATACCCAATCACCTACATCAAAACTTCTTTCGCTGCGATGTTGACCTGCCTGTTGTTTCATTCTATTTTGTGCCAACACGATGTTATCCTTTAAGAGTTGGAGGACTTGTTGTTGATGTTCGATGTGATGTTGCACTGCCTGAACCTTAGAATTTTCTCTTAAATATGATGTGATGGATGGTGGTTGATACCCATGAAGTGCCATAAATGGGGTCATTTTTGTTGCTGTATGGAAGGAAGTGTTATACCACGATTCCGCCAGAGGCAACCATTTGACCCATTGTGTTTGTTTATTAGAGACAAAGCAACGAAGATATCCTTCCAAAAATTTGTTTACTATCTCAGTTTGCCCATCAGATTGAGGATGATAAGATGAGCTATGAGCTGACTGAGTACCAAGACAAGAAAATAATTCTGTCCAAAAATTTCCAGTGAAAATGGGATCTCTGTCACTTACAATAATCTTTGGGTTTCCATGTAGCTTTTGAATTGTTTCCATTAATGCAGTAGAAACTGTACTAGCTTTAAATGGATGTGATATGCACAAAAGTGTGCATACTTGTAAGTTTGTCAACTACCACCATGATGACACTCTTTCCCTCAGACTTGGGTAAACCTGTGATAAAATCCATTGAAACCTCCTCCCAACGTTGGCTTGGAATGGATAAAGGATGTAATAGACTTGGTGTCTTAATTGTTTCAACTTTATTTTGTTGGCAAACCAAACATTCCGCCACAAACTTTTGAATATCTGATTTAAGGCCATCCCAAAAAAATTCTTTCTTAACCCTCTGGTAAGTTTTTAAAAATCCTGAGTGCCCTCCTAAGGGAGAAGTGTGCAATTCCATAAGAATCTTTTTTTTTATTTGGGAATTCTTACAGATGTATAAGCGATCTTTGTACCATAACGAATCATTTTTCCAGCTAAATGTATCAGACGTACTGGAATCTTGTTGTAGCTTTCAAATAAGTGCCCACAGTTCTTCGT
>APFE031333431.1:0-24844 GCA_000404065.3 Pinus taeda
CCAAAACCACACTACTACAAATGGATTTAACTCCCTACCACAAGCTTCTATGTTTGTTTGTAGTCTTGGAGAAGTTAACTCACACTCTTATCTCTAATACCCTAGCCTAAGCTAGTGTTGGTGCGCTACCAGTAAAAATAAAAGACGAGTCTAGTTAATTTTAATATCATGTTGATTTTAAGTGGTTTTTATTTACACAATTTTAATGCGACATGAAACTGAGATGGTGTGGATGACTCTTTGTTAGTCACCCTAATGTAGTTATATGCAATTTTCGTTTTTGCTTCGATGAATGCTAACTACAGGAGGGTAAGTCTTTTCATAACACACCAATGCCTATTATGACACACCTCACATCAAATCTTCTTAAATGAAAAGTATCCAAAACTTTGTGAATTAATGACCCAAAAACAAACCAAAAGGGAAATCAAAGTAACCGAGAAAAGACTAAATAAAATTTCCCAAGCAAGAATGCAAAGCACTCCAAAAGCATCACAACTAGGAAAGAAAAGCCCAATCAAACAAACACACTCAAAGAAATCAAACCAAGAGCCAAAAGTGAAAGAAGGAAAGAAATGCCAACAAGCTAGTGCTATAGCACAGTGGCTCAACTAAGGCCAATGTTCTACAAAGGTCAAAATCAGACCCTAGCGGCAGGAAGGCCTAAACAAGATCAAATGAGGGTGATACAAAGCAATGAAAAAACACTCAAAAGAAAATTTCTATATGTCAACTGCACAATCAATCACAACACCACCAATTGTGATGAAAATCACAGAAAGAGGAAAGAGATCACCCAACAAGAAGCGATAAAAGTGAGCAAAAGCCACAAAAGTCTGAAAGTAAAATGTAGATCAGATCTAAACAATCACTGAAAACAACCAAATAGATTTGAAAATGAGATCAAGAGGCAAAAATCGAGTCTCAACCCAAAGTATCCAATAAAACTTCAATAACACCTTGAAAGATAAAGGGTAATGGAAGACCTTGTATAAACTGATCAAAATGGATCAAATTAGACACACACAACAACTGATCAACAAAAAAAAAAACCATAGATCAAACTAATCTCCCATATATCAATGAAATAAAAGAATATCAATGCCCAATCGAAGACAAAAACACCTCTCAATGAAGAATGACCAATCTAAGGAAATCAAGCAGACATACACTGATCTGGATTAGATCCATCCAGTAAGAAGAAGGCACAGACTAAGTAAAAACAAAGTAAAAACTTCGAGAAGAAAATTTTATTTTTTTTAGGGATAAAATCCTGAATGCATGAATAACGTAGGGAAAATAGCGGCCAAATGCTCGCTCGCTAAATGCAAGGGGGCGACCAGGATCTCCCGGATTCACAAATGACTCCTTGTGGGAGCGTATGGGGAAAACAATTCGACTAGCTAACTTCAATCGACCATAAAATCCTCATACGAAGTCTCTTTTCAGTTAAAAAAAAATTGGAAAAAATTCTGAGAGGAATCCAGATATTTTATCAATTCAATCAAAATTATTTTCTAAAAATTCCATAATTTGATTTTAAGCACACGATCTATTATTCTCTCATATAAAAAACAAAAACAAAACTCCATATCTAAGATCAGCTCAGACCTGAAGCAGGTAAAATCAATGGAGATAAAAATTAATCCAAAAAACTACAAAGAACTCAATGGGAACAACAAAAAACAAAAAAAACATTAAGAAGAAGAGATCTAAAAAAGAGAGGGAAAAAGAAAAATTCTCTCATTGAAATCACCAATTATGTTGCATTTAATTATGCAAGGAGCTATTGCTCCACAATTTGATACCCAATTGAGATCACTACAAAAAAAAAAGGAAAGACCAATAAAGATGTAATAGCATCCCAACCCAAATGATAAAACATGCATCATGTAGTCGGTTCTATATACTACAAGGAAATATGTGTGCACCTAGCCTCCTCGTAGGTTGGGGAATTATTTTGAGTTTGATGCAAATTCTCACACTCCACTCAAGTGATCTACCTCATCCACACCTAATATCAATCCATACACACAACCACAAACAAATGGAGACAACAAGTGACCTTCCTTGAAAGATCGTTAGATCAAAATATCATAGAAAAAACTATAAAGCATGATGAATACAAATATATATAAGGAATGAACATATGTTTCTATTAATCATATAAGTGAAACTACATCAATATGCCTTCAACAAATAATATCCTCTCCTCTATCTTGTAGTACGGTCTCCTCTCCCAATATAGCAAATCTCTCGCGTTATAATTTGGATATTTCCCTCCTTCCCCCCTTTCCTCTTAGTGAGATTATATAGGTTCATTCTATCCTCTAGGAGAATGTATCTAGACACCTAGGGGCTTGAGAAATTAGGAAACTTCTATAATAATGGACCCCTAGCCAAATCATACACAAGTGGGTCAAGTTGATCTCCTTGGGAATGGAAAACTCTAGAGACCTTTTTCACAATTATGATTTTTTTCTCAATTATCTCAATTGTGAGATAATTATTATCTCATAATTATAATGTTTTGAAAAATAACTTTGAGAAATTTCTCAATTATGTAATTTCACCCTTTTAGCATGGGATAAATCTCACATAAGTACAATACAAGGTGAAAGGGGTTGAAATTTAGCCAAACAATTGAGGTAAGTTGATATTGGGTTTCTCTGACTATAATGGAGTGGAAGATATGGTTAAACACTATGGATTTATAAATTAAAGTAGGTAGCCTTGGGAGTTGCAACATTATTGTTGTAATACCATGACTCATCAATTAGTGTGGAGATGATCCACATCCTTCCATTCAACTTCATTATAATTGTGTGCCAACACAAGTCTTTCATCCATCAAGTATCACCAACTTGTCTACCAATGGCATGAGCCTATAAAAGATGTTCTCCTTAGGAGTTCTTTCACAGGAATGACTTCAAAGTCATCCATTTTCAATATTGTGAAGTTATTGTGGATTTTCCATTGTCCAACTATATGTTAATTACAATTTAAACCCAAACTACTACCTTAGGTTTAGAATTGACCACCTTGACTGAAGTAACACATGATCCAACTCAAATCCTAAGGTCACTTACCAAAAATTTTCTTAGGAGGATGTGTAAGGCACCAAACTTAAAAATTTCATATACTATCCTTCATTGATGTTCAAAACCATATAGAAGAGTTGATGGAGGCTTCACCCTTGGTTCCTATTAGAGGCACTTATTCACTACAATTTTTTTGAACAAGAAGAAGAAGAAACAAAAGGTTTACTTTGCCTAAAGTGGCCTACCAATGGGTACCATGCATTTCCATATTCAACAGGTCTATGGGGGAGTGTCTAGTCTCAACAACACTTAAACATAATATACTTTAGAATGTGTCATCTATGTCTATTTCATGGATCTTCACTTCATTGAAGTGCACTCTAGGGTATGGTGGGACACCTGGCTAGGTTTCTCTTCGGACCAACAATATCCTACAATAGTAGCTTAGAGTCATCCACCACCTTCTTCCAATCTTTAGTGCCCATTGGCACTACGTAGAAAATAGTTAAAGGAGTTAGTCTAACGCTAATTATAAGCATTGTCTCCATGAGTGCTCAAATCTTCTAAGAATTGTTTTGGCCAAGGGACGATCACAACCTCTCTTGAACCAATGAAGGTGCCCTTCCAACCTACTACTTACAAAACATGCTTGAGAGAATCCAATAGAGTTTTAAAACTAACTTCTTGAAGAAGCTGAGCATTGATACAACCTATAACGAACCTAAGAATATTTCCTAAAAATTTTCATTTTGTCTTCTCGAATCACGCAACACTAAATTTCTTTATCCATAGTGGATTGACCAATTTGCACCTACTACAATCAAACTACGCATCTTCACTTAAAGTCTACCCATGATTTTAATAGTTATATGCAAAGCTGAGTCCAACACAACTTATTTTACTTTTAAAAATGCATACATCTAATCACAACCTTAAAACACAAACAATACAAAGAACAGCATTCATATATCATAAAAACCCCACAATGCACTAGTATGGATATGAACCCAAGGAAAGTTCCTTGACACTTTAATATATAGAGAATATTGCAATGTACAATAGAGTATGGCCAATCTACTTGCATCTCATTTATAGAGCATAATTACATAAGGAAAGATTCCTATGAGAACTATCAATCTAACCCATGAAGCAATAGCATGGTTACCTTGGAAAAGTCATATCCCATTTTCTTTGTTACTTAGCTAATGCAAGTCATCCTACCATTCCTAACCCTAAACTTGGTACAACAAAAAGACCCCTTCAACTTCTTGCCTCTTCCAACATATGCTTTAGAACTTTGAGGTATCCTCCTTTTTATACGAGCTTGTCATGCACTTGTAAGCAACTTCATTCCAAGGTGAACCCAAGTGCCATTGATTATCTCAATTCACTTTAGTAACTTGTCTGCCAACTATTTACCAAGTCATTCTAATTCATGTAACTGAGTCAACCCAAGTCATTCGAATATGCATGGTCAGTTCATTTGTTAGCACATATGTGCACTTTATTACACCCAAGTGTGCCTACCTGCACCTAGTACATCTAATTGCATCTCAACTTATCTGAAGGAAACTTTATAGGCCTTGGGGATGATTTATCCCTTAAGTTTGTATGCCTATCTTTTGTGCTTGAGGCATCCCAATTCCATACAAAAGCCACATGGCTAGTTTACCACTCTATCTATTTGATCAGGTGTGAAACATTTGGCTTTGCAACTTTCTAGGGAAACCCTCTGTGCCTACCTTGATAGTATCCCTATTTCCATTTGCAAGAAGAAGTCTTATAGTTGGTGTCTAAAGACACCATTATAGAGCTTAGGCACAATCCAACATAGCTCAAGATATAAAGAAGTGTAAGAAACCAAAATATTCCATACAAATTACATGGAAATTGGATATTACATTACATTTTATTTCTTCTTTAGATCAACCCATAGGGCCACCTTATATAACACTTGTAATTAATTCCCTTAAAGTCACGAGGGCTTCATCGGGGGAGAAATACGATACCATGTATTTTCATATTGGGGGATATATATTGAGGAAAAATGACATAATATTTTGAGCATATAATAGGGGTAAAGGGTTTTTATATGTTGTGTATAAAAAATGGATCTCAGAGTTAATGAAAAAATATAAAGGGGTATAAAAAATGTTAATGAAAAAATGGATACCTACAATATCTAGTGAAATTAGGGGTTTTCTAAATTGGGAAGGTGTATTGGGTTTGTATTGGTAGGGGGTTAAAAAAAGTGATTTTTAGAGGTATTTTCCAATATGTAGTCAAATTAAGGGTATTGTTTAGTACACCATGAATACACATGATATGTCATAGGTTCATTGATTGAATCCCCCATGCTTGAATGGAATTTTGTATTTAATAGTAGTTTCAATAAAATTTGATTTCTAAAATCTTATTTGATGAAATTGGTCTAGGGAAATGTGATATAGTATAATCATGTACATTGGGATAGTTACAAGGGAACTATTCCATGAGAATCACAAGAATATGTGAAACCAAGTTTACCATTAGTGCTAATTATGTTGATGAAGTAGAATATGATTCCACAATCCTTGATGTATTTGATGTTTGAAAATTCCTACTTATAGGGTAAGGATGCAACCTTCTATAACAAAGAAAAATCTATTTATTTGTTAAAGGTAGTAAGACCTTAGAACTCAACATGGAAATAAGGGGAGAAACAAAATACCCCCAATATTAACAAGATAAGGGTAGATGATAATACTTATGGATACCTCTCAAAGGCAAGAAACATTCATATTTGACGTAATTGTGGCCTTGGAGAAACATGTGGAGACCATATGCTTCCATCTTCTACCTCATAGAGGATTTTGAAACAAAAACCTCCCATTGGGGAAGTGTTATTTGAAATGGATCATGAACAAAGAAATGGTTTATTTTAATGGATTCTATGTTCAATTTGTTGGAATAACCACCTTAATCCTTCATCAAAACCTGAATTGAAGCCCTTTCATTCTTTAGAAATTTTGATGTATGTGGAGTTACAACCATGACAAGATAAAAGATAGGCGTGGAGTTTTTAGCTCCATGTTTCATACTCCACATGAACCATAAATAACATAAATAATTCGGCAATATGCATATATTGATCTATAAACTACCATGAATAATCCAATGAACAATTTGTCATGATAGATTTGATAAAAAAAGATTGAAATTCAAATAATTTTTCCTTGGATTTTTGGATTATTAAGTTATTGTATTTTTTGTATGCATGAAAAATATAAAAATGTGAAAAGTAGAGAACATACAAAAAAATCACTCACAAACCATAAGACACCAAGATATGATATGGGAAACCATTCAGGTGAAAACCCAATTGGAAGGTGAGGTTGCTCTACTCTCTCTCTTTCTGAATGGAAAATGGTGCAAATAAAAAGGACTGATATCTATGGCCCATGATTTGCTATAAAACATAACCTTCTCTATTTTTTTCTCTCTCAATCCTCTCTCAAGTAAGATTCCCAATTATGGAACAAAATGCACTAGAATAGAATTGAATCCCTTTTCCTCCTAGTGGCCATGTTATAACACAACCGATAGCCTAATAGTGGTTAAGTTTGAATCCAAATCTTATAATATTGATCCTTCTAGATTCTTATTCATCATTTTCATGTGGCTAGCCCCTTGTTCACGAGTAATGGGTTTGACATGACATCCTCTCAAATAATGGTGATTAAAGTAGGAAGGTCAACTTCCAAGTGGCATAATTTTTTCATACAGACCTTGTTTTATCTTTTTCGTAATGTGTCTTTGGAAAGGAGTGTAGAACAATGATCGGGGGTATTGTGTGAGAAAGAGTTTTTTGACCCCAAAACACTTCACGAAATGCCTTAAACTACCTCCAAAAGGTTTAATACGCCAATTCACCAAAGTTGGACCTACCAGTGAAAATGGTCCTATGAGCTATGTCCTTCACATTTTCCACTCTAAAAAAAAATATGGATGAAAAAAGAATACAATGATCCAATCCGGATCATATTTTCTACCATGGAAAAGGTTGAGTTGAATCCTTAGGTTTGCATGCCACATAAGAATCAAGGAGTGTGAACATGTTTGCATGTAGAGTTGTGGGAAAGGTAAGGTGGACATCACATGTAGATCAAAATGTTAAGGAAAAAGGATACATGGAGGAGTTTGTAATGCAAATTTGAATCCTTAACTCATAAAGGGCCAAGGCATAAGGTAGGCATGTGGTGCAAAGGTCCTGCAATGCTAGGAGTAAAGGAGGAGTAAATTATTACCTCTGTGCACCACTTATTACACCTAATCAGCAAGGAAAAAGGTCATAACAATAGAAGCATGAACCCATTAAAAAAAGATGACAACTTACATGGAAAACAAAGTGGATACCATGGTGATGCATGGACCCTTTGACTACTCACAAGATGCCATGTGGTAGTCTAGAAAAGAAAAAAACAACTTGAATTAGAAATGAAAATGGAAATGGTAACTATTTATGGGAAAACAATTAAGGAGGTAGATGAAAAGGATAAAAGGGGGTCTCTTGGACTTTCTAGGGAGAATGGATCATTAGAAGAGATAATGAAGATGTAAATTCATTGTCAATGAGTTGTGGGATGGGGGGCGAGGGGAGTGGTGGTTGTGAACTGGATTCACTTGAACAAAGAAGTCAAATTTTTGAAGCTCAAAATAAAACATTGAGACATTAATGATGTAGGGGTATAAAGAGGAAAACTAAAAAGCATGAAGCCTGAGTTCAAAGAGGAGTGTATGACCCTATCCATGAGAATTTAGGATCATCTTAGAGCTAAGATGTAGTCTGAAGAAAATGAAGCGAAGGAGTAAGAATTCACAAAAATATCTTTCAAATAGTGTATAGCTTCCATTTATAATAAATCTTAAGAATAAAAAGAGCAAAAACAAAAACCATTTCTTGTTGGTTTTCCAAATAGGTTTCCTTGATAAATTATTGTATTATTATTATGTTTTTGATTGAATTTTTCATCACTTCTTTTTTCATTTGGTCACACTACATGTTCTTTTTATATAATTTAGATTTTAATTTTTCACCACTAATTTAATCCTAGCTAAGGAGAATCCCATTTTTGGAGAGAAGAACGATCTATCCTCAATGAAATGTTATCACCAAGATTGTCAGAAGCTCAATTGAGCTTGGACATGCCTTAAGATAGTTTAATTCCCTAAAATGTGGCTTCAATCCTCAACCCCTCCCCATGGGGTTCAAAATTGTGACCTAGTGGGGACTAAAACCTACACAAACCAACTGGTCTACACCTCATGGAAATATAAATTAGAATTTATGCACAATATAATAGTAAGCAAAGATAATGATAATTTAATTCTTAAATAAAAATCGAAGTCTAAGCTTTTGTATCAACCTAGCCAAATGCTTTATGACTATAGATCAAAGAGTCATTAAAGAGGCTTCATTTTGGCTAAAAATCACGTGCATTGATATAATACTTCAAGGAGAATACCAACACCACTAATTTTGTATCTCCTAAATAAGGGTTAGGTTAATGAAATTGTTAAGTAATAAAAATAGCCATGAGGGTTAGCTCAATTGGTTGAGTAGTTGTCGCTAAAAACACCTTGCTAATAGGAGCTCATGAGGTGAATTTTCCTTGATGCCCTAAGGGTTAGGATCTGCCAATAAGCCAATGGGATGTGATCCCTTTGGGTGGATATTCTCGACTATTTCCTTGGAAAAAAATAAAAATAAAATTAAGTAATGAAAAAGCATATTTTCAAACTATTTTTGGGTGTTTCTATAAAAGCTTATCTATATGTTAAATATGATTAAGGGATTGGTTGTGAATTTGATTTGACCCTTTCTTTTGAGAGAAGAAAAATGTAAGCGAGGATTCTTGATGTTTTTGGAATATGATTTATTATATAGTGTGCACAAGGATTAAAGGACTTTTTTTTGCATGCAAAAATATCAATAACAATATCTATTTTTGTAGTGGTTTAAGCTAATCTTAGTTGCTTGGATTTACATCCACATTGGCAAAAGAATCCTTACCTTTAACAATCCTTCAGTAATGTATAGTTTGATTGTGAAATATAGTGTATTAAATTCCATTAAACTCATATGAGCATCCTTATTATAACACTAAAGTAATCTTATAAAAGCATCACCTATAATTGCAATAACTCATACCTTTTACCAAAATTTCACCAATTTATCGCTAGATTGGTGGAAAACATTATGTTTATTCCTATCACTAATGCATGCATAGTAGTTTTGTGAGCATAATTTGATTCCAAACACTTGAAATATGACAATCTCTAAACTTCAATAGTCTTATCCCATAATGTCGAGTACTACTAATTTAACTCTGTACTACCTACTAGAGAATATAAACATCCGCATTATTTATTCTTAATTTTTTATGAGGTTAACATACTTTGACTTGAAATTGTCAAATGATTGATTTCGAGAGACAATCCACCTTGGTTGGTAGAATGGCTATAAACTTGAGAAAAGATGAGTGTCTTGCAAGACTACCTAATACTATCTTTTTGATCTTGATTTTCAATGTATGTTTCCCTTCACTAGTCCCAATTTCATTGTGCTTGTTTTGGATTTGAAGTGAATGGTTAAGATCTAATCCCTAAGATGATAATAAATAATGGATACTAAGGCCCCACATTAAATAACCAACATTAGTTGAAACTTTTCAAATATTTGAATAATACATGAGCCAATGATGAACTATGAAAGCTAAGTGCAATCTACACAAGTGTTGCATTATTCATATCACTGAAGCCATGAATCAATCAAGTATAGAATAATTTCAATTGCCAATGATAAGAGATTTCATTGAGATGTTCCTAGAAGAATTGGCAGGGTTACTAGTAACTGAGAAGCCAATTAAAAGATAAACCTGATGCCCTAAGAAACCCCAATATAAAAGGCACCTTATAGATTGGGAACTAATGAGCTTGGTGAGCTCAAGATGAAACTGCAGGAGTTGTTGTACAAAGGATTCATACATCCAAGAGCATCACCTTGACCTCCCTTTAGTCAAGCAAGCAATCTTTTTTAGGTAGTTGATGCAGGTCTAACCATAGGTCCTACACTCCTGAATAAACACACCATAAAAACTGATCTGAAATCCACACACTAAGTATGCACATAAAAATGTGAGAATAATTAATTAAAGAAAATATTTACAAGAGAAATCATGGCACAATGATTGGCCTCTCTTCCTCACACACTCACACATTTCTACATACTTACATGTCTCATAGGCTCTCCTCAATTTATACAAATGGATCTGAACCAAAATAGGTTCTATAGCCTCAACAAACTCCCAAAATATCTCTCTTGATCCCTAACATCTCTCATCTTATCTCTTATCCCTAGATAAGAGATGACTAATCCATAATCTTCTCAAACCTTCCACAATACTCTCAAATCTTCTACTATTTACAATAATCATCATTCTCTTTTAAAACTATTAGAAAAATATATTAATTAATTAAATCCTAGCTTCTAAACAAACTCCCCTAACAAACAATTAACCTGGGTTAGATGCAATTGCATCAGAGTCCCCACGTAAAAGAAAACCATGGTCTCCTAACCATTAATCTTCAATAGATGATAAAACTCCACATGGATCCCAAACTTTAGCTCGTCGCTGATCAATTACTTTTTTATGTTGTTTATTTTTTGTGGTTGTTCTTTTCTGTTTTTGAGGTTTCCAGACTTTATGTTGTAGTTGTCCTCCCTTTTTTGCTGATGTATAATTGTTTAGTCATTAGTAATTTGCGGTCATCTCTGCTTTTTCTTTCTTCAATGAATAATTTATGAGATTCTTTAAACATCATCTTCTTCATATTTTCAATTTCAATATCTAAATTATTTTTTGGTTGGTGTAGATTGTTGTTTGTTTGATGAAATTTACTGTTGATCTCTATGCCCGTTGTGCCAGATTTCTTGATTTGAAGGTCTGTTGTTACACTATAACTTTGGATTGTCCAACCATTCTTCTATGAACTTTAATTCTGCTACAATATATCTCATGTTGACATTTGTCCCATCATTTTCCAATTCATCAACAACTTGCTTCATTTTTGTATTAATTTGTTGTTCAGCAACATATCCTGCATACACATACCAATGGTTAGATTTAAAAACATGAGGTTTGACAAATGAATCTGTCTTCAGGTCTTCATGATGGTCTTTTGAACAACTTGTAGCTTCATCTGTGGGAATTGAACCCACGTTCAATATGGATCCAACACATTTTCATTGGACCGATGGTTTTTGTGCCTTTGTTATTAGTTCTATATTCAAGTCATCCATCAATATATACAAAAAAAATGTCTCACGCACTTTTATTGTTTTATCCAACCAATACATCTTCAACAATGCCAGCTGATAATCCACATAAAACAACAAAATTGATAGCCTCAAGTGTGTCTATCCTTACCTTCGAATGTGCATGGCCAATATTAGGCAGAAGATCCCTCAGATTTTATTTACAACATACGCATCTTATCCAAAACCACTTTGACCCACTCAACTTCCACTATTTAAAAAAATAATAATTCAAAACATTAATTCTCTCTCACAATGTGAATTGATTGGAACATTATACACACATGCCATTAGAAAAATGGAATAAAACACTTCCACCAATGCATTAATTTTACTATCATTTTAAAGCAAACTCACACCATTAACCCTTATTCATACCCATCAATTATGCTATATAGATTACCATTGTTGGAAACTGTCGGTGCCAAGTCAATTAAAATGCATAGATTGATCCTTCCAATACATTTTACATTAGTGAGCCACCAAGATCTGCCATCCATACACAATCTTTGTACTTGTGCTTATTAAATCTGTGTTCTTTCCATAATAGTTTCACAATTAGAGGCCATGATTACACCGATCCAGTAAAATTGAAAGGATGAATTTACTATGAAAGATAGCAACCAATTTAAAGAGAAAAAATATGATAAACCATCACACCAATTATAATGAATGTCACTATCCTGAAGTGGATGTCTCTAACTTCCCTGTCCCCAAATAAACAATGAAGATACTGTTTATTTCTTTGGCACCAAGTAAAACAATGGCGTTCTTTAAAACTAGGAAAAAAATGTGACTTAGTGTGAAATGATAAATGCTAATACACAAGCTCCTTCGCAGTAAACCCACAATGAAAAATTGTGGTGCCATCTCTGCAGTTTGTCTCGAAATCGATGATGTTATATCTTTGATCCTTACACCAATGTTGAACCACGCACACAGAATGAAATTACAACGCTCCTCTCATGCTCCTTAAGCCAATGTTACCTTACGGCATTACACCATGCATATTAAATCAACACCTAGAATAAATAGGAGAGTGCACAAAACTTCATTACAGAATATGGATGCTTTTAGGCAAGCCGAGGAAACTACCCATGATTCTATGCTCTGATACCAAAAATTGATGCAAGTCTAACCATAGGTCTTGCAGTCATGAATAAACACATACCATAAAAACTGAACTGAAATTCACACACTAAGTATGCACATAAAAATATGAGAATAATTAATTAAAGAAAACATTTACAAGAGAAATCATGGCCCAATGATTGTCCTCTCATTCCTTAGAGTCACTCACACACTTCTACATACTTACATCCCTGATAGGCTCTCCTCAATTTATACAAATGGATTTGAATCAAAATAGGTTCTAGAACCTGTTGTGCTATACAACAACCCCCCCATTTCAAATGTTTCTTAATTTTATTCTTAGATGCTAAATAGGAAATAGGGTCCCTTTAATCTATAAAAAGCAATAAAATCTTTATATATAAATCAATTTCTTTGTTTCTTTCTTTTTAAATAAAAGTGCTTCAAAAAACCCTTTAAAAACAACACACATCCATGCGCTTAAGGCCAAAAGCATTCAATCTAAATATTAGTGTAGAAATGCGAAGTAACTACACAATCCTAAACGTTAGGTTTCTTAAAACAATTCATCGGTGAATATGCGATTGCGATAAAACTATTGCATATCACATATCACCAATTTAGACAAATAAGCTCTAATGTGCCATTGAAACTTTGCTATGCGATAAGATTCTTGCATCTCGCATACCGCTAAAAAAACATATGAAGCCACAATTGAAAACTTCTGATGCGATATGTATTGATCGCATATCACAATCCCAGCAGAGATAGATAAGACTCACTTCGAGGGAATGTGATGTGATGTTAAATATAAATAAAGTGATAATAAAAAGAACACATTATGTGGGTAGGTAAATAAGGATTTCCCCAACTCTTTGTGCTAAGTCATCATACATCGCAATCACATAAATTCTAAAGGGTTTTAGAACATGGCGCTTACACCACCCGATTTGTGATATGCGATGGATCTCAGAATATTAAAATAATAGATATTTAAATTGCTCATTTCAAAATCAGAAGATTAATGCCACGTGTTCTAATTAGACCTTGGGAAGACTACGATGCAATTTATTTATTGAAGCATTTAAGTTTGACGTCATTCAATATGGTGAGGCATTAAGAATAGTGATGACTTCGGTCCTTCAAAGATTTCATCTTGCATGTTAATATCAATTCATAATACGAAATCTTTCACACCAAATTCTCTTGCCCTGATCTTCAACTATAGTATTATCATCACTATCTGTTCAAACATTAGCCGCTCTGAAGGTTTTAAGTTTATCGCGCTTTTCTATTTCATATAATTGTAGTTTGAATCTAGAAGTACGCAGCCACCCAAAATGACAAAGAAGGCCCGAAGACAAAAGCTTCCCCTGGAGTAGCCAAAGAAATGAAAAAGGTTGTGTTAATCTCAGATACGACACATGCGAGGACCATGGGAAGATTTCATGGGAAGGAAGATATTATATGTTGGAAAAGGAAAACCCAAAGTTAACAGAAGGACAGGAAATGGCTAACGGACCTGTAGAGTCAGAGAATACACTTAGTGATTTAGCTGATTCTTTCATTCACCGAATAACAACCCGCACAAAGATTTTTCCATACAATGACATGGTAAAATGGGTAGTTGAAGATATCAACATAACAGATAGAACACTTTTCACATTTGATGGGAGAATATTTGGGTCCTTCAAGCCTGAGGATTTGAAGAAACTGTATCATCTGCTAGAGCCTCAGAAGTGCTACAACAAATCATTCCTTGAAGCTTTCGCGAAGGAAAATGAAGTAGAGTCTGACCCCATCAAACAATGGAGGCATTTCTCTAACAAACACAAGCACGAGTCATCCGGTATGTATTCTATGGACTCTCTAGCATCTCCATATTGTTATGCTACCGCAATGATGTGTAGATTATTTGGAAGCCCTAATTCCACTAAGTTTTCCATTGAAATGATTCCCTTAATAGAAGTGGCTCTGAATTCTTATGTGATGGATTGGGAAACCATTCTATCAGATAAAATGGTTGTCCAAATACTTGATTATAGGAAGAACGGGTTTGTTACCACCCGAGTGGTTCCCCCATTTTATATGAGTGCATATATAGTTGACACCATTTGTTTTAACTCTGATTTTCCTATCATGGGATGGAAATGGATTGTGCAAGACCCAACTCCTATCCATATTTACCATAAAGACTTGTGGCAAAAGAAATATAAGAAACATTTTTACAAAAGTTTCCATGGCTTCATCCTACCCATTCATCAGGCCATCTTTAATAGACCAGCCCCTCGGCTGTCTGAGGAAGCCAACATCGATCTAACTTTAATTGGCAGTTGGTTTGGGGAAGAATTGTTTACATATGTTAGGGTTTATGGTAGTATCACTGATCCACATGTCCTTCCTCTATATGTCCCGGATAAACTATTGGCTAGGGAAATAGCCTATTAGACAGTTGAAAAGGGCCTTACAAAAAATCTCAAAGATGCCAAGAAACAGTTATGGCCTGCATTTCCGATCTGATGCGGTATCTATTCGTTGCATGACTACAAGCATGCACAACCTAAAGCTGAGAAAATAAGGGGTCTAAACCTAGCTGTTATTCCCAGAAGACAATATGACCCAAATAAAGTGGCTTATAATTTTACTACTCAGGTAAAGGTTAAGCAATTCATCCATGAAAAAGATGAATTCGATGACTTCATTAGATCAGCAGAGAGATTTGCGCAAGTGAGCCATCTCACAAAGATCAAGTTTGGACCGGGAAAAATGGACTAATTCATTCAGTACAGGGTACAATGGCTTCAGTCAGTGCCATTAGACTTATTGAACACTACACCTGTCATACATCAAACAGGGAAAATCATAGAGCAAATCATAGAGCAGGACATAGAGAAAACTTCTAGTGAAGCCAAGACAAGCGAGAAAGCCAGTGAATAGTAGGAAATAGATGTTCACATTGATTCGATGTAGATCAAAGAATGGGAATAGTTTCACCTTCAGATTAAGGGTCAAAGTGATACTCAAATTGTTATCACACCGCAATCTCCCTTAAGACAATAGCCCATAGTTCATGATCCTATGGTTGAAAAGGCATCCAACAAGGATTCAACTGTGAGGGAAGTCAAGATTATCCCTAAGAATCCTTCATCAGAAATTATATTGAGTATTGAGGATATCCTGCCATTGGATGTGTTTTATAGCCCTAAACACAGGGATGTAGTCAAAAGGAAGAGGAAGAAGAGGAAAATAGACTAAGTATTGGCAACCCTCTCTCAAAATGAATACATGAATGTCATTTGGAAATATTCAGAAGCTGATCCCTCCAAAGACTTGACTAAATTATCTCAGTTCGCAGGTGGATACATAGCTGCCACGATCGATAAAGCAACTGAAGTTAATCTATTGATCAAGGAAAAAGATCAAAAGATTAAACAACTTGAAGATCAGTGAAAGGCCGAGAAATAGAGGATTAATCAGTAGGAAATTGAAAGACATCAACAACTATCCCAAGAGTTTGAACAACTAAAACTGGTGCATCATGAAGAGATTAAAGCTAAGGATGATCAAATAAAGCAGCTATAACTCTCAATAGAGCAGTTCAAAGAAAATCCTAAAGTTGAAGAGTTTATAAAGGAAGCCCTAACAATAGATAATTTCTTATCTCAACATCTAACCCAACTATGCCAAAAGATATCCCTCGTTCATCCATTTTGCATCAAAACCAACACGTTGGTAGATCAAGTGGTCAATTCCAGATTGGAATTCGAGGAAGCAGATGACAAGATTACATATTATATCTCTTGGAAAAACACAGAAAAGGGAAGGGCTACTAAATTACTAGTGATTGAAGAATCTCATAAAGAGATATTGTTCTCAGAATGGGAGACACAGCCGATCAAAGAAAAAAGAGAAACTTCAAGGGCTAGGGCAACAAGGAATAATGTCATTGAATTGATAAATGATAATTTACACAGTGCCAACTTAATTTTTGAGTGCGCCCCTGAAAATCTTCCTAAGGTAAAAGCATTGGAAAAACAATGAAAGCAAGATTCGAACACCAGAGAAGAAAAACTCAAAAAATTAAAAGGCCTCAATTGGGATATGCATTGGATCTCATTGGTCAAACCGCATAGCCAACGAATGACAGTCAAAAGTCTTGCGGACACAGTCCATCGCATGATACTTGAACTCTTGGATGCAGTGTACATAGGTCAACTACATGCCAGGATGAGTCATCCACCAGAAGTCCAAACTATGCTCGAGATTTGTCAACTAAAGCCACAAGATAAATGATAGATCCAATGTATCTTTTGAAGTTATTTGCAATTCTATTTTTGTCATGAAATCCCATATTTTTAGAGAGGTTTTTCCAACCACTGTAAGATCTTTTATGAATAGTTTGTTTTTATTTTCACTATAAAGACACTTTCATGTCATTTTAGAAAGGGTCCTAATTTGTATTAAAATTGGATTGAAGAAGATAACACTTTTGCACTTCTTAATTTATTTTGTAGAAAGCAAGGATCAAGGTTCAAACTCTTTTTGTAAGCAGATTTCGAAAGGACTTGCATTTCTGTATCTTTTTTGGAGTTTTCATAAATTAAAAGGAACGAACCAGACTATTACTTCAGTAGCATGTTCAAATACATATGGTACTTATATCTATGTCATTTTGTTTCATGTTAGGCAATTTAACAGTATTTTGATTCAATATTGTTGTATATGTAACTATCCATTCAATTCCGCATTTATATCACTTTTGTGTAATTCTAGAATTGATATCTTGAACATGTATTTTGGCAATTAATGTTATGATATGCAATCTATTTTATATTACTTTTTTTGAATTAATCATTGTTCATGCTTCACTTGTGTAATTGATTAATTAATCTTTATTAGTGATTGATTACCTGAAGTCATCATAAATCACATAGATATTGAGTTACCCGAAGTTATATATATATATATATTATATAATTATATATAATATATAATATAATAAATAATAATATTTGCAGAAGTATTATCATTCAAACCATCTATCATCCTTTCACATATTTTAAACATCTACTCATCTTAAACACATCTTTATAGGGAAACTGGTCCCATATTATCCAATCGGAGCCACCATACCAGACGGAAAAGGAATTGTATTAAGGGTCAGACCGGGTGGTTATCCGCCAAAGTTGTTGTAACGATTTTAGAGGCATCAACTGAACCTCAACAAAATCCCAAAATATCTCTCTTGATCCCTAACATCTCTAATCTTTTTATAGATGAGGAATGACCTGTTATAGAGTTTTGTGAACCCAACGTTTCGGACTACCAAGTGAGTCCATCATCAGGGGATGCATCAATAGATATTCACTAGATTTTAATGATTTATCCAAGAGCTCTATTTAGGGTGTATATAGGTTTTTAAAGAAAAGATATATGAAATTTGGTCGGCCATTATCTTATTAATTTTTCATTTATTATTTATATTAATTATTAATTAATTAATTAATAAGATTAAAGGGATCAATTAATATTTAATTTTATTCTCTATTGAATTAATTATTATGTTTATTAATTTTATATAAAATTAATTATTTAAATAATTTGTTTATTGTAGAATTGAGGCTTCTGTGATCCATCATAATTGTAAAAAGAGCTTTGGCGTAAATCACATGAGAAAATTATTGTCGACACGTTTTGAACCAACTAGTGTGGTTCATCGTCAGGACAAGTTGAAGAAACAGGTCAGGGTTTGGCAATTTAAATAGGTTGAGTAGAGACTCTAACGGCTACATAACAGCTATATTTGACTCTAGGACCAAGGCTGTAAATAAATTAAATCTTATTATTATTTATTGTTTTAATTATTGAGATGAGAGAAATTAGGTAAGATTAATAAATTAGCGGATAATATCCCAAGAAATTATTTGTTTAAATTGAAGGTTATTTAAAATTTTTAAATAATTTAAGTTATATAAATTAATAAATAAGTAATTTACGTTATATATATTAATAAATCTAATATTAATAAGATGATAATATTATATTTCTAGAGATAATAGAAAGTTAGGTTAGAATATTATTAAAAGAGATTTATTGTTTAAATAACGAGTTGTTGATGGTTATTTTACTATTAAGTTATTGATGTTAGGAAGAATTATTTATAATGAATAATTTAAGATATATAAATAATTATATATTCTTATAAAGTTATTTCTTAAATAAATATGTTTTAATTCTTGCTGGTAAGCTGATCATAGGGGTTGTTTTGACTAGTAAAAGATGAAATAAATTAATTTATATCTAGATGTACTCATATATGTATATATATAAAAGATATCATTAAGCGCATAGTTTTTTGGAAGCTATCACAACTAAAATCAAGAATACATCATAATTTAAATATACTAATAATAATAACCAAATAAATCAAACTACTAAAACAGGAGATAGGGCCTTAATCAGAGATAAATTCCATAAAAAAGATTAGATTAAAGCTTAAGAAGACACTAATCATACAAAGAGACAGGAGGTACCCGAGAAAAAATAGGGAAGAACTTAATGCTGCCAACGATAAATAATTACAAGCTAGAAAGGAAAAAACCATGCCCATCCAAAGAAAGCACCCAGGATGAACAGAGGGGTGGGGAGGGCAGGGAAGAAACCCTAAGATGACAGTGCAGGGATCCAACTTCTGCTTACCTTCCATCCATCATCTCGGTTGAGGTTGATGGGTCTTCGCTCAATCTCTATAGCTTCCCTTAGCTTGCGATGATGAAACCAATCTACCCTGGCAATGACTTTGGCCTCCTCTATGCAGACATGATGCTTAGTCTTGTCCACATCCTCTGCTAAAGCTGAGGACTTTATTCTACCATGCCTCAGGTCCACTGCATGCTCACAAATTCTCTGCTGGATGGAACGCCCTGTTTCCCCTATATAAGGGGTCCCACATGAGCAAGGAATCAAATAGACACCTTTCATGTCTTTGGGGTTGACTGGATCCTTTACAGACTTCAGGGAGTTGCAGATGGTTTTGAGGGGCCTGAAGGTTGAGGGAATATCAAACCTTCTAAGGATCTGAGCAATCCTATCAGTGGTCCCTTGGATATATGGAAGATGGACACCTGGGTGGCGCTCCTTAGGCTCTTTTTTACTAAACGCATTTTTAGAAGCTGTAAGGAACGCCTTCCGACCAAGGTGTCTGCTATATCCATTTGCCACAAAGACATCAAGGAGGTGGGTTCTCTCTTTGTCCAGGCTTTCTTTATCCAAAATCCTGAGGGCACGCGTGCACGCGTAGCCAAGGTGTTGAGAACACCCATCTTCTGAGCAGGGAAATGATGGGAATCAGCGTGAAGATACTGCTCTGTGTGTGTCTTCTTACGAAACACTGCGTGGGAGAGAGAGCCGTCCTTCCTCCTAGAAATAAGAATATCCAGGAAAGGGAGGCTGTCAGTGACCTCCTTTTCCATGGTGAACTTAATAGCTGAGGACTGGCCGTTGAGGTGATCCAGGAAACGATCCATCTCCTCATGGCCATGGGGCCAGATGACTTTAGTGTCATCTACATATCTTTTCCACGGCTTAGGAAGGAGACGGGCCGAGGCAAGAGCCTTGGCTTCGAAATCTTCCATAAAAAGATTTGCCACGATCGGGGAGAGGGGGGAACCCATGGCAACACCACAGGTCTGTTCATAGAACTCCCCTTCAAAACAAAAGAATGTGGAAGTGAGACAAACCTCAACAAGATGCGCGGTGTCCGGATCTGTTAGGCGATATATCACTTCCATGGCTTCTCTGATGGGAATGCATGTGTACAAGGAGACCACATCGAAGCTGACAAGAATGTCCTCCGGGTCTAGCCTAATGTCCTTGAGATCCAAGATGAAGGAAGCGGAGTCCTTCACGAAGGACTCCGTACGGCCCACAAGGGGCTTCAGCTTAAGAGCCAGGAACTTGGCTAGAAGGTAGGTTGGACCCTCGATGGTGTTGACAATAGGCTTCAGAGGGACCCCTTCCTTGTGAATTTTAGGCACCCCATAAATTCTAGGAGCGATGGGGTTGCTCTCAATGAGCTTACGGGACAGGGCCCCCACTGAGCTGCTTGACTTGATAGCGAGAGCCACTGCCTTGGAGATTTTCTTCAGAGGGTTCTTGGCAAGTTTTTGTAACTGCCATTGTTGTGAATATGATCTAACATCTTGCTTCGGTAATCCTCTTTGTTGAGGATGACCGTCGCCCCTCCTTTGTCCGCTTTAAGGACCACAATGTCCTCATTTTGGTTTAAGGATTTTAAGGCATCTATCTCCTCTTTGTCGAGGTTCCTTCGAGGCGGTTTAGCCTTCCTAAGGACCACTGCACAATCCTGTCTGATAGTATCCTTGATATTATCAGGCAGATCTCTAATACCCTACTCCACATCACAAATGATGTCATCTACAGGGATTTTCCTAGGGGCAAGGGCAAAGTTTAGGCCCTTGCTAAGAAGACCAAAAACAGACGGGGAGAGGGAATAGCTAGAAAGATTAACCACCTTACTATTCCGCGCAGACGAGGGGCGAGAGACCTTTTTGGAAAGGTCCTCTTGCTCACTAATACTTCCAGGACCCTTATTGCCCTCCAGACATATTAAAGTCAAATTTGACTCACCTACATTATCATCAATAATGCTACAGCTATCACTAGGAATCCTATTATTATTATTAATCTTGTTGTTAATATCAAACTCATTAATATTAGGAATTATATTATCATTATCTGACTCTCTAATAATGTTATTATTATTATTCCTAGACTTGTGCGAATAATTAACTATACCATTATAAATATTATTATCTATAATATTCTCATTGTCTATCCCTTTATTAATCTCTTTATTAATGTTCTTTAAATTGTGTGACTTATTAATTCTATTACTATAATCGATATTCTTATATTTTACGCTATAATCATTTAAATCCATATTGCTGCTAATAATTTTACCGCTCACATTCATACCTAAATTTTTGTTAAAAACCTGGATACTTAAGTCCCGACTCTTACCTTTACGGTTAATAACCCCACCGCATATGCTCTCAATGAAACCAGGATTGCCGCGCGAACAAACCTTGACCGCATCAGCTGAGCATCCGGCTTGGTTGACGCTGCTCCACGCACCGTCCTTGCTGGCGATCTTGGATCCGACTGCATGATTTCCGCAACACGGAGATCGATTCCGCTCCGAGCAACCTTCATCTGGAGAGGGCGACGAGGATATCGGGCTCTTTAGGGTTCTGTCATCGCCTACAGAGGTGCTACGCAGCAGCGGACATTCCTTATCGATCAAACTGATAATTATGGGCCTATCATCACCAGCAGAGGGGTTACGTACCAGAGAGCCTCCCTCATCGCTCAGACCTGGAGAAATGACGGGAGAAGGAGGCGCAACAATCATATCGACGTCTGAGCGCTGCAACAGAGCTCTCGGAGCCCTCAAAGACTCCGGAAAACGCTCGCTTGTCGTCTTGGAAAGCTGAAGAGGACGTTCGGTAAGGTTATAGGATATCGAATTTCCCGAGGGATCAAGGGATCGCTCACAGCTAGAGCTACCTAAGAGGACTGCGTAGCCATTCGATGATGAGACTGGCCTGAGGCTACACTCAGATTGCTTGGATGAAGGGACATCAACGCGCTCTCCAGCGCAATCTTGATTGAAGGAGGAAACCCAGGACCGGAGGGCAGACCTCTGAGAAACTGTAATACAGCTTCGGGAACCCTTATCCGCAGAGCCATCTTTCTTAGACCACTGAGCCAAGACCTGGAACTTTGCTGCCTGCTTTTGCCTTCGGATCTCCTCCAATCGAACCAATTTTAATGTTGAGCAAGCATCCACTCTAGCCCATGGGGAGGGAGAGAATAGGTTAGAAAGTTCCAAGTGTAAAACCAGAAGGCTCCGAGAGAGATGATCAAGATTTTTCCTGACTCTACCGATCTCCAACCTTAAAAGCGCAAGACTGGCTTTTGTGAACACTCCATGACTGGACGGAGTGTGGAGATGATGACTGATCTGGGCGAAGACTGGGATAACTACTGAGTCTCTGCATCTCTTCAAAAAAGCTAGATCTGTTTTCAACTTCGAGACCTGCAAGCGTGCCCATTCAAAATGAAATTTTTGATATATTGAAAGCATGCCATGATCAACCATGTGGTGGAAATTTTGCTGATCGTAGGACTGCACATAAAGTATTACATACAGGGTATTATTGGCCCACGATTTTTAAAGATGCAAAGAAATTTGTCCAAGCATGTGATAGTTGCCAGAGAGCGGGACGCCCTAGTCACTTAGATGAGATGCCTTTGAAACCATAGTTAGTCATCGAACCATTTGAGAGATGGGCCCTTGATTTCGTGGGGCCAATCAACCCACCATCAAACCAGAAAACATACATTTTAGTGGCAACAGAATATGTCACCAAGTGGGTTGAAGCAGAAGCCTTGCCTAGAGCTACAAAAGAATCTGTGATACAGTTCCTGCTCCATCTATTTGTGCGCTATGGCCTCCCTAGAGAGATAATCACAGATGGAGGGCCACAGTTTGTTGGAAACAGAATAGTGGCAACACTCAACAATGATCATGTTTAGCATAAAATGACCACCCCATATCACCCACAGGCAAATGGGCAAGTAGAAAGCAACAACAAGATAATAGAAACGATTCTAACAAAAACAGTTGCATCACATAGACGTGATTGGGTTGCCAGACTACCAGAAGCACTGTGGGCTTAAAGAAAAACATGGAGAAGCACCACTGGCCACTCACCTTACCAGCTAATGTTCGTAAAGCAACCTATCTTTCCTATAGAATTTGAAATCCAGACATTACGAACAGCACAAGAAGTTGGGTTAGACTTAACCGACGCACAAACTAACCGATTGCAACAGATTAATGAGTTGGATGAAATGAGGCTCTCGGCACTTCAACACACTGCCTTGATACAGCAGCAGAGAGCCAAATGGCCTGATGCTCTCATCAAAAATAGAGTCTTCCATGAAGGAGACTGGGCTCTTTTATATGACTCTAGATTTCAGGACTTCCCCGGGAAACTCCAGACTCGTTGGCTGGGACCATATGAAATTCAGAAAGTACATGACAATTGTACCCTCACACTAAGTACTATTGATGGTTCTGGGTATACCTTTAAGGCAAACGACCATCGAGTCTGTCTCTATCGCAAACCACTTACTCGGGAGTCCTTCTGCCAACAACTACACCAAGATTCAGATATGGAGATCTTATGGGAGGAAGACAAGTCTCCACTTGTAACTCACTAAGAAGTTTACCTTTCTTTACAATTTGTATATAACTACCTGAATTATTTTTGTACATATTTTTTTTACAACATGTTTTGATTTTTGCCGTTCCTTTTCCAAAAGGAACAACACTTGTGATTGTTGCTGTTCCTTTTCCAAAAGGAACAACACTTTTGATTTTTTCTATTCCTTTTCCAAAAAGAACAGCACTTGTGATTTTTGAAGTCCCTTTTCCAAAAGGAACAACACTTGTGATTTTTGTTGTTCCTTTTCCGAAAGGAACAACACTTTTGATTTTTGTTGTTCCTTTTCCAAAAGGAACAACACTTTTGATTTTTGTTGTTCCTTTTCCAAAAGGAACAACACTTTTGATTTTTGTTGTTCCTTCTCCAAAAGGAACAACACTTGAGTGTTTTTGCTGTTCCTTTCTCAAAAAGAACAACATTTGTGTGTTTTTGCTGTCTCCGAAAGAAACAACACTGTTTGATTTTTGCCGGTGTTTTTCCAAAGGAATGACACTTGCCTGATTTTGCTGAACAGCACCGTTGATTTCCACTTTTCCTTTATCCAAACGAACAACTGTTATTGTGCCCTTCCTTGAAAAAAGCACTACTCATGTGATTTAAAACAGCTTGATCCTTCTTAAGGATTTTGAGTGCTAATGTTCTTTCGAGTCTTTTGGAATACAACTATCTACTTATGTGATGGAAACAAAAACACAGTATACGGAAATCAGTAAATCATAAATCGCTATCTTTATAAGTAACTGCCCTGAATTGGCGAAAGGACGCAGGGAAAAGATATGCTTATTCATCACCTTTTGTTGCCATTGTTCTACTAACTCTGTTCTGATTGGTTATCTCTACCATGTTGATTCCTTTTTACCCTCTTTGATTATCATTCAGCAATAAGATCAAAGGGTCTATACCTTCCTATTGGGATATTAAGACTTATTCCACCAATCCTACTCTTAAGGAGTGTTGAAACACCCTTTGTGTATAAACAGGAGAGGCTCTCTACTAAAAGCAAGAAAAAAGAAGCAAGCAAAGCAGTTTAAAAAAAAAAA
>APFE031333431.1:25034-50915 GCA_000404065.3 Pinus taeda
AAAAAAATTAATAATAAAATAAAATAAAATAAAATAAAATTGTCAAATTGCAGGATAGGGAGTCTCATTACGAGCTGGCCTACCATGATCATCAGGATGGAAGTGAAATGGCATTCCCACTAGGGCCACCACACCTGGGAAATGGTCCAAAAGGTATATCAAAATAAATAACCCTTGGAACAGGAGGTCTCACCATGAGCCGGCCTGCCCACTATTCGCTCCTTCCTCGTGAATGACACTATGACTAACTGGTTACCAAGCCTACATAGTGGCCTACAGTTTTGAAATTATATAACACTTCCTCGCATACACAAAGAACTATGGTTCTCGGGGTGAAATAAACAACTCTGCCAAGGTTATGGACACCTGTCAGCAGCAGAGCTCTGTTAATGGTATCGAAGTCGTAACCTTTACACCAATGGGTAAAGAGATTATATCCTTTTGTTTCTTATAACGTGATAATTAATTTAATTACCCAACCATATAGCGCATGACTATCTATTACCGCCAATCATTACGGAGCTAGTGACAGTGACCGCATGAGACTCGCTAATTATGGCAAATGTCTTATCCCCAAACTTCCATCAACTCACCGCAGTTGCTTACATATTAAAAGCGATCTAACTTTCTACCTCGATTTCAGTAATACATTATTTTTGCGGACATGGCATATTTTCATAAGTTGTTCCATAAAGGCCTCGTGGCAGGGCAGACGCTGCTCCTCTATTTGACGGCTGGGACAGCCTATCACATTGTGGGGGGGGGAGGTAACCTCATCATTCCCCAGAGCACGTGTCAGTCCGTTATTCGAGAAAATCTTGTACTCGAGCACAACACAACTCAACGGTATGATCATTTTCCATTTTTGTTTTATTCTGCATGAGTTGCTGTTCGAAGCTATTTCCATTGCATACGCCGTTGCATTTTAATTTGAACGAGAAATACGCCACCAGCTTCTCTGCGTTTCAACGAACATCTGTTGTTCCTTTGAGAATTTGCAAGTGAAGCTATGGGAGGAAGGTCAGTCCGCCGGGAACCACAAACATTAACTGTTTCGGCTGCAGCCCGAAGAATCCTGAAGAGAGCAGGATGGTTGACCTATCTCAACCGCCTGAAGGAGTCTAATGAAACTGTAGAAAAGGAATTTTTACATAAACTACAGGAAGAATACTCCACAGTAAGAGGAAAGCGAATAGCAGTCACTGACGACATAATAACAAAAGTCACGGGACTACCGGCCATGGGACCAGTATGGACAATAAAGAAGGAAAGACTGCAGAAGATTGTGGAAATCTTTCAGGACGAGGGCCAGAGTTTGACAGTCCGAGGAAAGGGGGTGCTACCAGCAACGCTAGGAGAACCATGGGCGGAATCAGCAAAAATTATCCAGAGCTACATTACTTGCGAGCGCAGAAAAGACGTGGTAAGACCACGACATCTGAAACTCCTAGCTGTCTTAAAACAAAAATGTTCTATGAATTTACCTGCATTACTAAATTCGCTATTGCATGATGTGGCACGAAGTATGAAAAAGGCACAGTACATAGAATCTGTGGTTAGCCACCACGGATTAATTCGCTTAATAGTGAATCATAGTCTCACCCAGCAGTAGAGCAGCTGGGAAGAACTAATTGATATTATCAATAAAGGGACGGCCACATTTGGACGCCCAAAAAAATGAAAACAAATTGATAGCACACCCCGACGTCCAGAGAAACGAAAGAAGGACGCTTGCACAGAAGTGCAAGCTGAAAAATGAGCTGAAAAACAAGCTGAGAAACAAGCTGAAAAGCAACCTGAAAAACGACCCGAAAAGCGGAAGCATGACGCTGGTACATCTGAAAAACTAGAAAAACGTAGAAAGTCAGTGAGGCTCTCAGGGTTACAAGCAGAGCTGAAGAAACCCCGGGCTCGCACGAGCCAAGCAATAGAGATCATAGATGAGCAGTCTGCGGAGACAGATACAGAGGAAGAAAGCAACAAGGGACAAAGACAGAGGAAGACAACAGCAAGGAAACAGAGCAGTCTGCTGAGGCAGAAACAGAAGAGGAAGACGTCGATGGGGAAGAATAGTCAGCAGAAACAGAAACAGAAGAGGAAGACGTCGAAGGAGAAGAGCAGTCTGTAGAGGCAGAAACAGAAGAAGAAAAGGCAGAGCAATATGCAGGAGGAGAAGAAGAATAGGATGAGCAGGCTGAAGAAGAAGGAGATGAGAAAAAATAAGTTGAGCAGCGCAAGTAGGAGGAAAGAATGGAACAACAGGGAGGAAGCCCAGTACAGGACCCATTAGGGGAAGATGAATTGGCCAACATTTTGGCCAATATGGGTGAATATGGCCAATCCATGAGTCCATCCAACCTCCAGGCTTTAGAAGAAACCCAGGAGAAAGACGCATCCGAAGAAGTGCATACAGAAGAAGTAGAAGTAGAAAATTTGCCCGTTCATGATGAAAAGGTAACAGAAAATGTCGAGCAGGAACAACCAATTCCTAGTCAAAAGGCACCAGAGGAAAGTCCGGAGGAAATAAGGGCAGAAGAGGAATTGGCCTAAGAAACAACAGAGCCAAGCAAGGTTCTTACCCCGGAACAACCACCTCAAGAAGAAAATCAGGAAATTAGCCACATTCCAACCCACAGCAAACAGTCTGATGTTCTTTCTGAGAAAATGATGGAAATAAAGAAATTACAAAAGGAAAAGGGGACATTGTTAAACGTAATAGTTAGGCTTCGCCAACAGATTAGGCTTCTAAAAGCAAGGCAAAGGGGGGAAGGGACCTCAAGAAGAAAAGGTTCGGCCACACCAATAAGACCCCGTAAGAACAGGAGGCGGAGGACCAGAAGCCGTCCCACTACTCAAAACCCTGACAGAAGCCAAACTGTTGTTCCTAATTAAGTAGAAAGACAAACTGCTGTTCCAATTGAAATAGAAGAACAGACTGTTGTTCCATTTGAAAAGGAACAGCAGTGGGCTGGAGTTCGTGTTAAAATTGAAAAAGATGATAAGATTGTTCAGACGGAGGTACCACCTTCGGGAGTAATAAGGGTTATGAATTCAAAGCAGCGTAATAAGAAATTCCAAGTAAAGCTCCGGGCCTCAATGGATGCATAGAAAAAGGACCCAAAAACAAGAACCCTTCACCATCATTTGAACCAGACACAGCAAGAAGCAGAAAAGCTCAGGGAGCAAACGGTCCCCAGTGAAAAATATGAGGAATTACAACAGCAGTTAAGGAACGTCAACCTGTCTGAAAGCTAAGCCTTCGAAGGATGGCAAAAGGAACAAGAGAAAGTTGCCAAGGTAACCCATAGATTAGATGTAGTTATTAAACAAATGGATACCTTGTGTGCTCTATACAATGATTTCATAGCATGTAGAGCCCCTGCCAAAAACTATGCCCTGTTTCTAATGGAAAGGTACTTACAATTGAAAATTAAGGCCGTTAGGGCAGGTGCTCCCATAGAAATTAACACTATAAATGGTTTTATAAATTGTTGTAAGCATTATGGGGTAAAAGTACAAAGGTTATTGTGTGAATTTTACCTGCATAACCTTGTACTAGAACAAGAGACCGAGCTGAACCCTGGCCCTTTTGTTGGGGATATTTAATTACAAGCATTCATTTCATTTGGAGTCAATCAAATTAAATGGCTTAAAGCCTACAATGCATTTCAGAGACAAGAAAACGGATTAGATCTATGGGTAAGAGCTGAGCCTAGAGACCCAGAACAGTTATGGAGGAGTCATAGAAATCTCATGAGGACTCCGGGGATGATTGAAGCATTAGGACCCATGCATGAAGCAATCATTCGGCAAGGGCTTGATTTCTTTTCTTCTATTAAAGACCCTGCCATTGAAGTAGCTAAACTTCGATATCGAGTATCTAATCCGAACATTCAGCTCAGAGAGCCATTTAAGTATGTAAATTTTAAGCTTGTTGCTAACCGATTCCCCCTCTATGGTGAACTTGTTTTGAGGGCAGGGCCATCCTGGTTAGGATATAGGTTCCGGAGTCCAATCATTTGGCATCCTGCACCCAGATACCAAGCCCTGTATGAGATGCTCGAGGGCCAGACAAGCCATTTCTTTGATCATATAATTTCGCATCATGGGTGTAGGCCCCCACGAGATTCCATCTCCAGCCTACTCCCTCACCGCTCTGCATGTCAACTACAATGTTTTCATGAGGCCATGAAAAAGGGTAAGCTGGGTGGTGTGTGGAATATCAAGGAAGGTATGTTTCGATGGTTATTTTGGTATCTTTTCATTAGAACTCAAAAGCCTTTTGCATAGGAAATTTAGATAATGATAAGGATTTATAACGAAACACGAGAGATTAATGAGAAACACTGACAATCATCATTTCTATGTGCAGGAGGGAGGAAAAACGGAAGGTGGCCATTCTGAAGGTAAAAACAAGGATGAGATAACTGTTGTCCCTTTGACGGGAGACCGGAAGCAAACCAGATCAAAACGGATCAACCCAGGAAAGGACGCGGAGATACCAGCACGGAACAGAAAAGGAAAGAAGTGACGCAGTATTAATGATTCTGCGAATCCCTCAGGATCTTAGATCCTGAGGGATCGCTATTTTATCTATTTTCTGTATCTAGATATCTCTGCCATCTTCCTTATAAAAGGGATAGCACTGTTGGCTACAAGGGAGGATCTTTTATGTAATTTCTTTTAAGGAAGATCAGGACTATGATCTTTATGTTCTGTTGAAGACTTGAGTTCCTGTAATTTTATTTCATGCCTTAATACAGACTTGTTCACTCTTTTATCTTCGAGCCTGGATCTATCTTAAGCGGTGTACCCCTGGAAGCTAAGGGCCCGACCCTGGAGGACACTTGCTCTTGTACCATTACGCGTGGTTTCTGTGTGGTTTGTTCATAGACGTGATCTGGTAATCTGTTGTGTTTTAAGAATATTGTATTACATGCTCTGTTATGATTAACTTGTCTCGTGTTCCTGAACTTTATATTGATTTTGTGTCATTTTACCAATCCTTTAAGTATTGATTAATCTCTACAGGACACTGTCACTCTATTACAGAGTTCATCATGATTGTGTTTAGCATTATAACAAGTTATCTTGAAAGGTCTGTTTTCACATGATTACTGAATGTTACTGTTCTTCATCGTGAGATGCAATCGTATGCGTTTATCCAGATTAATAACAGAAGCAGATTGAGTATGTTGTGTTTCTAACGTTTTGATCAATAGTTTTGTTCCATCATATGTTTACATCTTTTAAGACTGAAGGATTGATGTTTTGATTGGAGTGATTAAATAGAATTACAACTTAAGGAACTTGGTTATTGCTTATTTCGACTGTTGTTCTATTTCTGAATTGTTGTTCCATTTATTTATTGTTCCATTTCAATTGTTGTTCTATTTCCAGATTGCTAATTTGCTATTTCTTAAGGACAGACTCAGGATGTAGTGAGCCCCAGCATCTGCTACTTGGCTCCCAGACCTCTGATCTGCTCCCATCAGCTATGAAAGGGATGTCTTATTGCTACCAAGCCCTTGGCTGATGTGCTGTTCTATTTCATTGCTATTTCCTTTACTTGCTATTTCATTCCTATTCATTAAGAACAGTCTCAGGCTGTAGCGAGCCCAGCATCTACTATTCGGCTCCCAGACCTCTGATCTGTTCTCATCAGTTATGGAAAGGACGGGTTATTGCTACCGAACCTTTGGCTGATGCAATACTTGGTGTGATTTGGTCTTTTGAAGTAGTTAAGTTGTAGACTTGCATTAATTTACTTTCATAGCTTTTAAATAGTTGTACTACAAGCATTACCCTGGCAAGTGCTAAGCCTCAGACTCAGACACTCTTTGAAATAACTAGACGTTCCCGGATTGACATATTAATGTGAGGTAACTAGAGGTGAAAGAGACCCTTTTTATAGCTCTACAAGTACCACTATGCGTAGTGACTTTTTCTCAAAGATCAACTTGTACTTCTTTAGATTTATTACTCCATTCATGTCAGTGGCCCAATCTATTCCCAATAGCGTGGGGTAGGGATTTCTATCATCAACAATATCTATCGCTTCGAAATATGCTAGCGTGCTTGCTCCTTCGATGTTTACTATAATTCCCTGCAAACTCCCCATAGGTAGGATCTTTTGCTGGTTCGTCATTCACAGTTGGATAGGAGACCATTGTAGCGCAGGCCTACCCATGCGCTCCCATGTCTGCTTTGGCAGGACATTTGCATCCGATCCTAGATCCATAATCACTTGGTCCATCTCATATTCCCCGATCTGTGTGGTCAATCTCATCTCCCTTCCTATTCGCGTCATGTGCTTCCCGAGCTTCCGGACTACTCGCGGTTCTCCTAGCGCAGTCCCAACACATCTATTTATGAGTTCTTACAGCCCCTTTACATCCTTGTTGTCGCGCAACAACTTCATGCATGTCTCCAAGAATGTAGTGAGCATCGATGGTTCCAATTTTGGCTCTAATCTGTCTTTACTTCCTGAAGTGGAGGCATCATCAAATCTCCTCTTAGCTTCCATGAACGTCTCCTTAGCATGCTCCAAATCAAATTCTAGTTCCTTTTTTGGGGCCTTGCGAACCCAGGTACTTTCTTCAGGCTGCTTTCCTTTGTCATCCCCTATTGTAATACCACTTCGGAGCACAATATTTACATTAGGGTCTTCCTCATGCGGCTCAGACCTCATCATTTGCAAGTTCTGAGTCGGGGGAGGTTGGAGTGCTCCTTTATCGTGCAACCTCGCTATTAGGGTTGGACAGTCCTCTATCTCATGATCAAACAATGTACAATACAAGCATCATGGAATAATTGGATTTGTACAATCGTGGGCATAATTTCCTGTCCCTCCGCAATTGTAACATATCAGTTGTCCACGATCTCTTCCTAGTCCCCCTCCACCTCGGCCTCATCTACACCCCTGAAATCTGGTGCATGCCATCCCTGTGTTTTGATCGAGGGACCGTGTTTCGGCCTGAACTCTGTGGTAGGAGTTCAATCCGTCATTAGTTCATAACTTCTACAGGTGTGCTCATCATGTTCTACTGACCTGTAGAAATTACAGAACAACTGCTGGGAATTCTACGTATACTTCTGTAATAAATGTCAGTTATCTATAGCATGCTTTCCTCCTATTTGATAAATCACACACCATAACGTAGGTGCCGCACTTGGTCCTACTTGTGCCTCCGGTCTCAGTGGCATTGGCCCTTCTCCCACAAGTTTAATTCGTGAACACCGGGTAGTGGTCCTTGTCGTGCCCCTGGCCCTTACATTTTATGTACCATACCTTGTCGCGTGCTTCTGGGCAAGTTGTCCTATCTTGTTTCAAACTCTGCATCTCAAGGAACAAGTTTTTCAACTGTGCATGAATCTACTGAACTTCCAGGTTAGGATCTTGTATCGGAGTCTCGTGCAATCTCATCGTGACCTCCAAAGCCTTAGCCTGAGTGGTTAGCCTGTGTTGCGACAAGACGTTTTGTAGATGCGGTGTTAACGATGCTACAAACCATTCATGGTGTTTCCCATCTATTAATTTCATGTTCGCTTCGTGAACTATGCACTTAAGTCTTTGATCCAACTCGCATGGGGTTTCGTGTGGTAGCATTATGATTTCCTTGAATCCAATGATCGACTATGCCACCGATTTTGGCCTGCCAAATTCTTTGTTTAGCGCAGCTTGGATATTCATTATCCCCGCATTTGGATTGTCATTGGAATGCTTAATGTACCAGTTCAACGTGCGATCCTGCAGAGCGCTGACCAACGTTTCCTTTTTTATATTGTCATCCGTGACACCCTATACTTCCCATACAACTTTTATTACGAACCAAAACTGGTCTGGATCTTCATTCCCTACTCCCTTGAACACTGGTAGCTTTATCGTGCTAGCCATACTGCTTCGCGATGGTGGCGGAGGTGATATGGGCGAAGTTGGGGGTGAAGACAATGAAACTGGTAGTGGTGTGGGTGGAGGTGATATGCATAGAATTCTCTGCCTTATCATATTGATCACACTTCTTGGCGAAACCTTAGCGAGCTCTTATTTGCCCCCTCATGGAGGTGAAATCAAGGGGCTAGTTTCTAGTTCTGTGCTACCTTCATTTTTGTAGATTCTCCCACTCCGTGTAGCCCCAAACATCAATTTATTCGCATAACCCGTTTTTCACACAATAGCTTTTTAATCCAAGTGTTCAAAGATTTAACGTACTTACCTCGCAGTCCCTTGAGGAAGCGTCGTTCTACCTCACTATAGCTCACTGAAGTATCTATCTACCACTAATTTGGTGATGAATCCTCCTATGATTTGATCGAGCCAGTGGTCGACAGCGTGCGTGATCTTATCTTCCAATGCTTCTAGTCTGCGCACCACTTCTGGAGTCCACACAATAGGTTTGTCGAGTTTACACCTTCCTTGGCTATCTGCTAGCTTCGCGATCCACTCATACAACTCTGTAGGGAAGGATGCAAATAAAATTTCATGGATATCTGTATATAAATAACAATCTAACCACTCTTCCTTTAATAGTCACAGATTCCTATTTTCGTGCGCCATGAACTTGTGAATCTTTCTGTCCAACCACTCTTCATTTCCTTTCTTTGTCGGATTCCAATGATATGACACCAGACATCTCTATACAGATCTCGGTCTCGGCAATGGAACCATTTGTTGGCTTGTTGGGGCCTGACCCAGGTTCTAAGTTAATTAGCCAAACAAATCCTTGTATTATTTTCCCTTTCGGCAATATTCCCTGGAGCGTACACTGAGGTCTCACCCGAAGTAGTATGGGAGGGTGCTAGAACTAGGTTTCCACACCCTTGAGATGTTTTAGAGGTTCGATTGGTCCTTTGTTTGTTCCTGCACGTAGGTGGCTTCGCGCACCTTTTGTTCCTCGTGGCTTGATACCTTGCCTTCACGCAGCCCTAACCAGGGGCTATGTCACACTTTGCACTATTACCTTTATTTATCTTTTAGTATTAATTAAGCACCTTCGCCTACTTAAATGTATTAAGTTATACTTAACAATACAAAACATTCATACAAGTTTGCGCAATAAATAAAAAATATGCTTGCAAATTATATCCAATCATGCATTAAACCAGGAAAAGATACACAAAATTATAGAAAAAATTCTCTTTCTTGATTCTCCAATGGTTACAGACTTGACCCTCCCTACGCACTCAGTTGCAGGGGTCCACGCACTCAACTGTGGACTACTAGGCCTCTGCGCACTCAACTGCAGAGCCTTCTCCTACTCTACGACCCACAGACACACTTTTCACTTCAACTCAATCACTTAGACTTCTCATGCTTCTATTAGTTTTCTCCTTTTTCTCTCTGTACTTAGAGCCTCACTCTATTTATACAATCCCATGGTCCGCGGACCATGCGTAGGTCTATCCAGCCGACATTGCATAAAAAAAACTATGGTGGAGAATCCTATGACTCTATTATACTTTCTTTCCTCATGCCCGCAATTCGCGGAGCTTTTACAATAAGATTTGGTCAAAACTTGGGCTTTAAGCCCCAAAACATTCCTTGGGGAGGATTACATGCCCAACAGACATCCACCCAAAGGAAGGCCTCAACATCAAGGCATATCTTGTATGTTTCCCTTTTTATTTTCTTAATATATACATCTGATGTTCACTTTCCATAATTGTGTAAATATTTATGTGATTAGCTTAATGTTCCTTGATCTGTTAAGTAGTTATGCTTGATGTATGTTGTATATGTTCTCGTATCTTGTATAGTACATAGATATTACTTTTAGGTTTCCAGGCGTGAAGAATGACTTAGGAGCGAGACTTGGAGAAAAATATTCAAAGCCATCTCCGAAGAATGAGCGATTAGCATCAGAACGAGGTAGGTTCCTCTTTTTGTAGAAAATCCTATATATTCACAAGATCATGTAATCTACAAAAACAAGAGACAAGAATCTACTTCTACTCTTTACAGCGGAATCACATGAAGATCGAAAAAAACAATAATCAACAAGAGGAAGAACATCAATGGAACATAACACAATAAATATCTGGGAAAAGTCACAGCTCAAAACCCCACTATCTGTATTGTATATATCAGAAAATCAAGATGAGATTACAATGCGTGTTCTCACAAGAACAATCTCAGCACTTAGTAAAATCAATCTCCAATTCACAAGCAAACTCTTGGCCAACGCTTAGCCAATTTTGCAGCTTTCTGAGTCCCTATTTCCTTGGACCCTTGGTCAAAGAATTTGGATGAATACAATATGCTTTACTCATTAACCTTGAGCTTAACCTACACAAGTATTTCCTATCCTCCACCTGATGACTTCCTTTGGCCAATACAGCCAAATTTTCAATCTCCAAGCTTCTAATTCTTTGCACAATTCTTGAGAGAATTAGCCCATATTTAAAGGGAAATTCCTCATCCATAACTATGCAATCCCTTTTAGGTTCAGTTCCTGATTGCATGCACCATCTGTACAACTGAAAAAAATATACAACAAATAGTACATTGTCCCTACACTCTAGTCTCAACTGTGTCTTTCTCAAAATCAACATGCATGATTTTTTTATGAGGGAATCTTCAGTAACTGGAGTAACACTCACTAACACATCAACTTACTGTTAACTCACTATTAGTTCCTCAAACAATTTGGAACTAATTTAACTGGACTTAACTCAGTAAATTGAGTTAACTAATTACAACTCATACTTAACTCATCCTAGGCCCCTATAATATAGGAAGACATATACATGACTTCAAAAAGACTTCCAACTCGAAATTCATAAGTTAACTAATTTGAATCACTCTAGTTAACTATTACAAGTTGCTATGAGATTAAATTCAATTTTAATTCTCAGTTTAATTCAACGACAAATTAAACTGGAATTTTTGGATTCTATTTTTATCATTTCTTGTTGTTATTTTCAACACTTTCTTATTGCATTTATTAAGCATAAGTTAGGAAATTGAGTATTATATTTTTTGTTTTGTTGCTAGACCCACTCATTGGGCTAGAGGGATCGCCTTTGTCCATAGAGGGGATTTTCCTCACAACAAAATGGCGACTCCACTGGGGAAGCTATAGCAAGTTCATCCTCCTTTCTCAACTAATCTCTTTATCAATTTGACCGACCATCGTGTTCTCAGTTAGTTTGGGTTGATATAGGTTTGTACAATCATTGGTTACTGTCTTGGAGTGCTCAGTTTGGAAGAGATTGTGAAATTATATTTATTTTTTTCTTGTTTCCTCGACCAATGCATTTTTCGATCTAGTAGTCATGCCGTGAGCGTGCTTTTTCTTAAAACATCTGCGCTTATCCCTGTTCAACGCCTGTTTGGCCTTAAAAGCCACATTGATCCCTGAGATTGGTAGAATTTAAGGTTTCTTTGTCAAACCCCAGTGTGTCTAAGCCCCTCAGAGCTTGTTCTATCCTGTATGACCGATTTTTGTTGATGTTTTGGTTGATTGCCTTGTTTTATTAGCATATATTTACTTGTTTGGACTTTCAAGTATATGAGTGCAATTTGATTTATTTTAGGGTTTGTAGGTTGATTGGTTGCCTTTAGTCACTTGTAAGTGTCTTTGAGTCTCTAGTTTGCTGATGATTAGGTATGTTCATCTGGTAAAATCGCTTGAAACATTGACTTGAATTGATTTCGGGTTGTCTTGTGCAAAGCTATTTTTCATGCCTATTAGGTCATCTTTCATTTGAAATTCATCTTTGTCCCTTATCAAACATAAATTACATTGTTTGGTTCACAAACTGAAATGAGCATATTTGATTATCTATTTGAAAGAGAAAGTGAAAGACATTTTCATTGAAGTACTTTGAATTTGGTGTTATTTTGATTAATGCCTTGTTGCATTTAGCAGCATTTTGGAACAAATCTTCATTTTTTCTTTAGTTGAAGCTTAGTTGCATATAGAAATCTGAAAATAAAAGAACATCATACAAGTAAAATTGCATCTTAGTGAAATGAATATCATTTTTTTTTTGTTTCTAATAGATTTCATTTTCATTAGTGAAGTGAAGTTTAGTTTCTCTTGCATTTTGCATTTGGAAGAAGTTAGTGGAGGCATATTGTTTGATGCATTAATTGCTTGTACTCTCTTCCCTCGTTAGCATAGAATTTGTTGAAATGAAAGGTTTCCTTTTTCTCATACAATTGCATACTTTGATTCTGGTGACATCGTTTGAGCCCAAAATTGAAACCTAATTCAAGAAAAACTTTAAAATTTACTGAATTAACCTAAGCAGCATTTGGAAGTTAACACAAACATTTAGAGTTCTAGGCTAGAGACATGTTCTAGCATCTGTAAACCTAGAATTTGTCGTTAACCTCTTGCATTGTATCTCGAGAGTGAAATCTTGTTCCAGTACAAAAGTATATAAGAGTTTCTCTAGTACTCTAGGGTATATCGGAGGCACTGTAGTATGGTAAGAGTATCGTAACTCTCTCACTGAACAGTGATGCATTAGATAATGCTCACAAGGTATTGTGCTCCCCATATCGTCGAGTATATATTGGGAGACCCCATTAGATTGCTATCCTTTAGCCACATGTAACCGATTTAGCCGCCTTGTAAATGTGATACAATGAACACAGGATTCAGGGAGATCGATCGTCTTATGTTAAGTCCTTGGTTTTTTCTAAGGTGTATATAGCGGATCACGGATACTTGGTAAACCCTCTTGCCTAGTACACCCTTTTTTATTTATTTCTTGTTTTAATTTCTAAAATTTAACTTCCCACAATAACATGACTTACCCATGTAGTTATACTTGGCCTCATATTGCCTAATTAATATTAAATTTTAAATTATAGGCTCAAATCAACTACCCCTTTATTGTTTTTGAGAAAAGGTCATCGTGGTTGAACCACCACGTTCAGCGTACATTTCCCCTTCATCATATGACACTAAAGGGTAATCACAAGAGTTCATCCTAAGTTCTCACAGTCACTTGAATCCCAAGGTCTTGAGCTTGGAATTATCCCAAGTATCCAACCCCTTTCTTCTTGTCCTCCACCTCGAGACTCATCATCCTCTCAGGAATCTAATCCAGAAACTCGTGAGAGTCCATAAAGGTTTGTTTTATTTCCTCTGAATCCTCTTTTTGATCCGTTGGTTATATCTTCTCAATAACCTTATAGTCCATATGACAATCCTGGTGTTCCTTTAGAGTTATCTCCACGACCATCTCAGATTCCCCCTCGCCAACTATTTCCACCCATGGCTTTAGAAGGTGTGTTTCCAGCCTCTTCTCAAGGTCCTCCAGAAGACTCAAATAATCATACTCCTGGTGTTGATAATGATTCTGAATATGAATTTCCACTTGAATTTTATCCATATGTGGGAAGTGTTTCACCTCCACCATCCCCTGAAAGCAGTGGGCCTATATTTCCACCTGATTATACATCATTGGCTCAATTGATTTCAGGTACTCCAAGTACGTCTTCACTTTATCACAACCCCATTTGGTCATCAAGTGCCATTCCTACTTTAGGTTCATTTGTTTCAAACGTGGCCTCCCAAATTCCTATACCAACTACAATTTTGTTAGTTCATCTACAACTGATAGTCATGGCTGGGGAAATTAATGTCCATATAAGTTCCCAAGGTCCTCCATTAAGTGGACAATATGTAACACCACCTATTCCACTGCTTGGGGGGCAACAACCAAATCTACCTTATGTAACTCTTGTTTCAGGTGGACCTTATGTGAGTGCACCTCAAACTCATGCTATCGGAGCTAGTCAAAATGTTGGTAGTGTACCTTATCCTAGTGGATCATCAATTCCATCTGGATCAAGCCATATCCCGTATCAATAGCCTCTTTCAACTCAGAGACCCTACCAGCTACCGTACCCTCTGTATGGTTCTCAAAATCCCCGGAATCCACCCTTTACTCAACAGGCAGGCCCCAAAAATGTAGCCTAGTTCAAATCCTTCATTTTCGACATCGGGTCAAATTCAAGCTAGAACTTATCATGACCAACCTGGAACTCAACAGATTCCACAAGGAACTTACCAACAACAACCTTATTTAGAGTAGCAACCTTTCATTCAACAAGGACTTTATGTGTAGCAAGGGCCTTACCAACAACCATTGCAACATCACAGACAACCCTTGCAGCATAAAAACCAACTTTTATATCAACAAGGTCAACCATTGAAGCCATAAGGTCAACCCCTGAAGCAACAGGGCCAACAGTTTTATCACCAGGGCTAATAGTTGCAACAAAAACTTTATAATCCATATGTTGTGCAAATTATTTATCCACCTTATGGTTCTCAACGGCCTATGGTAGGTCAGTATCAACCTCACCCTCGTCAAAACCCTCCTTTGTGGGGGTAGAATGCACCTTTGTATGGTAAGAATATCCCTCAATGGGGGAAATATCAAGATCCTTATGGTGAAAATCCGCCACTTTGGCGACAAAACCTGTACCAGGAAGGATGAAATACGCAAGTTGGGTCTTATCAAAGGCCTTCCATGCCTTTCAACCTGCAATTGCCATTTCTAGCAATGTTGTTACTGTCAAATGTGTCAAGGCTCACTAATGATCCAATAATTCATTCATCTTATTGGCCTTTGGTTCTCACTAATATTCTTGGTGATTTCTCGAAGTTCGAAGGAAAGTCTGGAGAAGACCCCCATGCACACATTATGACTTACCACTTATGGTTTTCATCCAATTATTGGGTTGAAGACTCTATTCATCTACATATTTTTCAACAAACCTTGATGGGTGCTGCCGTGAAATGGTACATCGAGTTACCTCAAGGCACCTATCAAGACTTCAATTATTTGGCAATGGCCTTCCTTACTCACTTCCAGTTACCGTCATTATGAAACTGGCACCCGTATGCTTACGTCTCTGAAACAAAATAGTGCTACCCACATCTCTGATCATATCCATGAATGGAGACGTCGGCGTCGCCTTATCAAGTTTGATATACCTAATGAGTTGTTAACTGAATGGTTTACCAAATCATTCGTCAACAAAATTTCCAAGGACATAGCGATGGGAGGTTGTGTAACTGAAGATAAGGCCATTTCCCGTGCCCAATATTTATATTTGGTGTATTCCCAATCCGACACGTTATATTATCTCTTTCCTGATTCTCGGAGACCATCTATGGATCCAACATCTTCTAAACCTCTGAACATACCACCTATTGATGGTATTATTGGATCAGTGTCTCAAATGTCTAATAAATCATCTTCGAAGAAAAAAACTGTTTTGAATACTGCTTCCAATCCTCCTTCGAAACCCTCTTCAAATCCTAGTAAAACCTCGAAGGTTAATGATTTTCAGTCTATCGAGGCAGAAAAAGCCTCCAAAGCTAAGAAGAAGGGTCAATGAAAAGTAAAATCTGATACTCGCAAACAAGATCCTCCAAAGTCATATGTTGATGATGCATCCAAACTTAAACCTAAATATCCTTACCTCATTTGTGAGGAAGATCACTATACCAAGGATTGTCCCCGTCATGCGGAAGTTAATCACTTGTTAAAAGAAACTCAAGGGACATCGACTGTACTGAAATAACCTTTTCCATCACAGCAGACCCAATTGGTAGAACAACCACAATCTTCTACATCTTCGGGTTCTTAGGTTTACATGAGTAGAATAGTGCCTATTTCTGTTGCCACCCGGTTAAAATATTATCAAACTCCTCAAAAGTAGACTATGGAGAAAGAAGTTATTGATACACCTTCTACTTCTACTGCACCCAATTCTGGTCATCTTCATATTGAGAGACACAGTAATGACTCTGTTATCTGACCACCTCCCAAAGGTGTTCTTCAGAAATCATCTTATAATTTGAATCCATGAGCTGCCCATCATTACAATATTGTCAAAGATTTGGCTCAAGTGTCTTTGGCGATGTCTGCCTTGGAAGTTCTTCAAACTTGTCTAGCGCATCGGAAATCATTATTGTCCACTATAGGAGATATTGACCCTACAGATTCGAATTTGATCACTTTTGACCTAGAAAATCATGTTCCTCGTCTTCCCCATCGAATTGTGTTTTTAATCCAAGTCATTATGAAAGGGAAGACGATTCATCAGACTGTAATTGATGAGAGTGTCTCCACCTTCATCATGTTTATTTCATGTTGGAAATCCATCGTCTCTCCACCTCTCAACTAGTCTCCCAACACCTTAGAAGCCTTTAATGGCATAATATTGTTGGAAATAATACTGAGAGGGGGGGCGAATCAGTACCATCAAATCAATAGTTTTATTTCTCAAACAGATTTATATACGCTACTTCAGTGAAGTGAACTAGCATGTACATGCAACTGTGACTATAGAAACCAACTTATATCCAGAGAACTTCTGATTTAGACAATTTATCATGTGTTGATCTTAAACCAGTACATCAGTAACTTATTAGACAGTGCAGTAAAAGAAGAATAAAGCATCACACATAAGCAACACACATGAACACCAAGATTTAAGGTGGAAACCCAATGTGAGTGAAAACCACCTGCTGTTGTCATCTCTGTCTTCTTTTAATAATAAGAAAATATGTTTACAATCTTGTACTAGTGCAGACTCATACCAGTACGCAGACTTATACTTGCAGAAGATTACAAACTTCTCTTGTTCTCCAGCTTGTACTGGAAGGGAGCTACAACCCCCTAGCTCTTGTACTAGCCAATATGTTTACTAGTACATAGGTGCCAACCTACATAAAACTCCACTCTTCCACCAGGGACCATGTTTCATGAATTTTTCAGACTGGATGCTCCTAGCACATATCAAGACATATGAATATGTTGACTCATTAATAACCCATCATAAATTTAGAAACTCAAACTTCATCAACCAACATGCAGTTAATTTGAAACAATCAGATCACTGTCACCAGAACACTGTGTTGAACCCAAAAACCTGCATAATCATTCAGAACTAGTTGTAACCTTAAAAATCATGCATTAGAGTGTATGTGCTACTTGGTTGAACCCAAAGTGAGTGTATACGCTGTTTCCGTTAATCAAACCTGCGTATACCTTCAAAACTACTACAAACATAAACTTTTGAATCAAGTTTGTACCAACCAGCAATACATTGAATATCTACTATCAACTTACAGATCTTTACACAGGCATTGACAGAGATCACTTCTTCTCACTTATACAATCAATCAATCATATACCAGCCTCCTTATTCATTCAGTTTTACATTCATATCTAAGAAGACTTCATTGATAGACAACAGTAAAATTGCAGCAGCAATAAATCAGCAATACTGATCTGATACATCAGTTAGCTTTAAACATCAAGCCTTTCTTTTGTATATGCTACTTGAAAGAACAAAACCTGCGTGTATACGTTCTTTGGCCGAGACGAACCTGCATACAAATCTGCAAATATCGACTCAGAACTTTGCTACAATTCCAAACCTTAGACAAACCCAGATCATGATAGATAATGAATAAAACAGGTGTAAAACATCAGATCTAGCCTCAACCAATATCAGATCATTCAAGAATAGGTCATTTCAGGTCTCATGATCCTGATCCAATATTGAACTCAAGGTGCACATAAATATTTCAGATCTAGTCCCAAACATAACTCTGCAACATAAAATATACTTCAGATAGAAGTATTCCTTTGAATCTTATTGATTTGCACACCTTGGCCTAATGATCTTCTCCTCCTTATATAGTTTTAGGCCTTTCTCAATACCTTGTACCAAAACCACTTTGGACCAAATACCTAGGGTTAATACCTCAGACCAAATACCTAGGGTTAATACCTCAGACCAGATACCTTGGATCAATACCTTGGACCAAAATAGCTTAGAATAAATACCTCAGACCAAAACCTTGGTTTTTCAACATGTACACACTTTTCCTTCTGTGAAAGTGCGTGTATATGTATATGCACTTTTTGTTCTGTGGAGCAGAGTGTATACGTTGTTTTGACTAAGTGGACCTGCGTATACTTCTTAAACTTCTTTACATCAACCTTTTCATTTACCTTATTTATTCTGAACAGTAGACCTTAGTTCCATCTTCCTGTTCTTCTATACTAGTGCCCTGTTACCTCTGAATATACCTGTTACACTGCAATTTTCCATATTACTTCTAAAATGATTCCTTTGAACTACCCCACATTTTGTCACATTTGTAAACACAATTGTCATGCATTTCGTTACATCTGATATCTCTCCTGTAGATTCATCTAGTTACGTAGATTCATCTCGTTACCATATACAACTAAGTTGTTCTACTACAAGTGGGTTGCCATCAAGTACAACACATACATCATAATGCCAACAATATCCCCCTTTGGACTTGATGGCAACCATGTTGGTGTTGATTACTGCAAGCTATAGAAATTGTTAAAGATAACAACCAACACCAAAATATTCTCCCCCTTTGACATCAAGGGCAAAGGGCAGACCAAGATATTCTCACCCTTTGATATCAAGGGAAATGGGGTGACCAAAGTGAAGGCTTTCATATATGAACAACGAAATATAAACATTGATCATGCTCCCCCTAGGCACATGTTGAATTCGCTAATGTTGTGATGCACTAAACTGTTCATGCTTTATCTGAGCACATGTAGAGTCTGCAAAAATATTTTCCAAAAAAATAACATGACTCTATAACTCACCTATTTCAGTTTGACCTTCCTATCACCAATGACTCATACATACATCAATCTCCCAACCAAGTGGAGATATACCAAATTTGACTCATCCAGCCAACCAAGTGGGGATATACCAATTGTTTATACATGACTAAAATACAATAAATATTACATCGTCCATCCCATGCAAAGTGGGGATACAAATTACATCATTTGTCCAATAGGACTCATTCAAATGTATGAGAAGTCATATCACACCCTAGACTTTTACATGACTTAAGCAACAAATGGGATAAATATCTAAAGCCATAGCTGGACTCAAAAACCATAATGCCAACAGTGCAGAATGCGTGAGAAGGCTAATGCTCCCCCTAAACCTGTGCTACCTGTGCATTGTTAACAGGTCATTAATTAAGGCATATTTGTCAGTCTGATAAGAATTAATGAGCAAAACATATCGTTAGACTGTAATCATCAACATCAGACAGAGCACCCATATTAGAGTTCGACCCACTATTTTTCCTGTCAGAAAAACATATACACTTCTTCAGCCATAGAAACCTGTGTGTATACACGACTATACTTCATGAAACCTGCATATAATAACCTTCCTCTGAAAAACTTGATTTAACAGTAGGATGATGCAGCAACTACTCCTAGTATTTGTCTGAGATATTCAAATGTTTCTCTGGGCAGTGGTTTAGTGAATATATCAGCAATCTGTTCTTTAGAGGGGACATACTCTAGTTTGACCTTTTGTTCAAGCACTTATTTTCGTATAAAATGGTACTTGATAGGTATGTGCTTGGTCTTGGAGTGTATGACTGGATTCTTTGAAATACTGATGGCACTTGTATTATCACATAAAGTGGAGATGGGTGGAGTACATGTGATCTGAATGAAAAGTTTGCATCATCCAAAGTAGTTGTGTGCAACAAGATGCAGCAGCCACATATTCTACTTCAGCTATAGATAAAGAAATTGAAATTTGTTTCTTGCTGAACCAAGACACTAACCTGGAACCCATATAAAATGCACCACCACTAGTGATTTTTCTATCATCAACACTTCCTGCCCAATATACATCTGTATATGCATGAAGAGTAACATCTACATCTCTAGGATACCATAGTCCAAAGTCCTGAGTTTGTTGAAGATATTTGAAAATATTTTGGCTACCTAAAGGTGTGATTCCTTTGGATTTGCTTGGAATCTTCTAACTATTCCTACTGCATGCATGATGTCAGGTCGGGTACCTATTAGATAAAGTAGACTGCTAATCATGGATCTGTAAGTTGGTTGATGTACTGTTGTTGATTCATCATTTGAGTTGAGACTACATCCTATTACCATTGGAGTACATACAAGGTTAGAATCTTCCATTCCGTACTTTTCAAGATCTGCTTGAGATATTTGGTTTGTGAAACAAAAATACCGTCTTTATTTTGCTGAACTTGCAGACCAAGAAAATAGGTAAGTTCACCAAGCAAGGACATTTCAATTCTTGTTGCATTACTGAAGCAAAATTCTGACTCATGGATTTTTCGTTGCTACCAAAAATGATATCATCAACATTAAAAATAATAATTAGAAATTTATCATTTTCAATCTTTGTATATAAATTTCTATCTGTAGGACCTTCTGTAAAACCTTGTTGGTGTAGATGTTTGTCAAGGCAGTAATACCAAGCCCTTGGAGCCTGTTTCAGACCATAGAGAGCCTTTTTGAGTCTGTATACAAGTTTTACATCATTTCCAAGAATGAATCCTTCTGGCTATTCAATATAAACTTCTCCTTCTAAATCTCCATTAAGGAAGGCTAGTTTTACATCCATTCGGTATACTTTGAATTTCCGAAAATTGGAAAGAGTAAGAAACATTCTTATGGCTTCAAGTCTAGCAACAGGTGCAAAAGTTTCTTCAAAATATATATCTTATTGTTGAGCATACCCTTTACAAACAATTCTGGCCTTGTTTCTAATGACTTCTCCATTTCATTCAGCTTGTTCGTGAATATCCATTTAGTTCCTATAATATTTTTATCATGAGGTCTAGGAACTAATTCCCAAGTGTCATTTTTTTCAATTTGCTCAAGTTCTTCATCCATGGCCTTGACCCAACATTCATATTTGCATGCTTCATTTAGATTTTGAGGTTCAGTGGAGGATAGTAATGATAGATAGCTTGAGGTCCCTGTAATAGTTCTTCTTGTCTGTACACCAGCCTCCTTTTCTCCTAAATTTGAGTTTTTGGCTGATTTTTCTGAACATACCTGGATGGAGTCTTTTTCTTATACCATTATATATTCTTATGGTGCTTCATTGGTTTCTTCTTCAATATAATTTTGATTTGATGTGGGAAATTAGTCCCCATCTTCCTCATTTTCATAATCTTATGTTGATTTTATCTGTTTTGGATTTCTACATGCTTCATCAACTACAACATCAATGCTTTCAAAAAACTTCCCAAGACTTTTATTATAACATTTATATCCTTTACTTCTGGAAGAATAACCAAGAAGAATCCATTCATCTGCTCTGGGTTCAAACTTACCAAGTTTTTCATCATCCCTTTTGTTAAAACATTTTCTTCCAAAAACATTAAAATATTTTACAATAGGAGTCTTACCATGCCAAAGTTCATGTGGAGTTTGAGTGCTATTTACTCGAACATTTGCTTTGTTGAGAATAGTCATGGCAACAAATGCAGCTTCACCCCAGAAGGTTGCAGGAGTTCCAAATTCATCTAGCATAGCTTGAGACATTTGTTGAATTGTTATGTTCATCCTTTCTACCACACCATTTTGCTGAGGAGTTCTTACGGTGGAGAATTTCCTTTTTATTCCATGTTGCTCACAAAAGTCAAAGAATTCATTTGATATAAAGTCCCCTCCTCAATCAGATCTGAGGCATTTGATTTTTTGATCTGATTCATTTTCAACCAAAGCTTTGAAGGCTTGGAACTTTTCAAATGCTTCATCTTTATTCTTTAGCATACCTATCCAACACATTCTATAAAGATCATCAATGAACAAAATAAAGTATTCTTCTTCACGAGGTGACTTTTTCCTTGTTGGTCCACATAAATCAGTATGGATAAGTTCAAGAGGCTTACTAGCTGACCCCTCTTTTTCCATGAAGTGAACTCTGGTTTGCTTACCGATTTGACATGGTTTGCATATTTTATTTTATGGGATGTTTATATCTGGAAGATCGCGAATAGCCTTGAGTCTGCATGGTTTTCTTATTTGAGAAAAGCTTAGATGTCCCAATCTTCTATGCCACAGCACGTTTTCATCATTTTTTCTTAGATAGCACTATTTTTGTCCTCCTTTGAGTATGTATAAGTTGTTTGGAGTTTTTGTACCTTTGATCACGGTCTCTCTTGTATCAAGCTCACGAACAACACATTCGTTTGATCGAAACACCACTTCATTTCCTTGATCACACATTTGACTGACACTCAACAGGCTATGCTTTAAACCATCTACATACATAACATTTCCAGCTTTAACCTTTTCTTTCAAGAAAACAAAACATTTACCTCTTATGACAACTGGAGTGTCATTTCCAAATGATACATTCTTTTCCTTTTCTAAGGCATTATATGAGTGAAGTTTCTCTTTGTCACCTATCATATGTTTGGAGCATCCATTTTCGATGTACCACTGATTTTCTTGTCCGTTTTCATACAAGGCTATACCACATATTTCTGTTTGAGATTCTTTCCTTCTCCACATATTGGGATTTAATGGAGTTTGCTCCTTTTGAGGTCTTTGCTGAAATTTTCTCCTGCATACATATTCTTCATGACCAAAGTTGTAACAAATTGAGCATTCTATTTCTTTTTCAAAAGGAGAAAAGTTATTATAGGAACTTCTCTTGATCCCTGCTACATTCCTTTGATCTCGTGCTTCTCTAGTCATGATGGTTTTGTAAGAAACGCATTGAGTAGCTTTGTTCCCAAAATTATGACATGAAAAACATTGCCCATTAAAGAAGTTTCTGCTACTATCGAATCTATTTACCTGGTTATTGTAGTTTCTATTGATATTCATCTTTGGAGCAAACTGAGTATGATTTAAGAGAGGTCGGTTGTGGATTCTATTGATATTCATCCTTGGAGAAAATTGAGTATGATTTATCTGGTGATCAGCTTTATGCCTTTGCTAACGATTGTCATACTGTTTATTGGTCTTTGCTGCATCAAGATAGCTTTTGGTGGAGGTTGACGACTTTTGAGATTGAGATGCTTCTTCAGTATATCCAAGACCTATCTGGATCAGAGGAGAACGTTGAACTTTGATAATTTCATTTAAATTTTCTGATTCTTTTGAAAATCTAAGATTAAGAGATTTTGTTTTCTCAAGATCTTTTCTTAGACCCACAATTTCACAATCTATTTTTTCATTGTGTTTTTCTTTTTCAGCAAGTTAGTATGTCAATGTATCTATGATCATATTCTTTTCTTCTAAACAGATTTTGAGTTTAGAGATTTATTCATGAAAGTTTTCCTCTTCTAAAGCATCCCAAAAATCATCATTGTCATAAGCCATGAGAAGTTTATAATCATCACTATTAGATAAACCATCACTATCCTCTTCTAAACTATCCCAAAAATCATCGCTATCATAAGCCATGAGAAGTCTGTAATATTGACTAGTTTCATCTTCATCACTATTAGATAAACCATCGCTATCTTCATGAGTATAGTAACTCCTATTCACAGCTTGTTTCCTATTCCCTTTTGCATATTCCTTTCCTTTTTCATATTTATCTTTATGAGGACATATGGTAGCATAATAACCAACTCTACCACAAGAAAAGCATTTGAAAGGTAGCTTACCTCTGAACCTTCCAGAACCTCGTTGAAGCTTCTTGACAAAATTTACCTCATCTTCTTCATCTGAAATGTATTGTGATTGATTGTGTTCTTCCTTTTTTTTTCCTTTTGTTGAAGATTTAAATGCGGCTTCTCTCATATTTGATGGACCTCCTTTTTCATCTCAAAAGTGTTAGGATTCCGTGAAGCTGTGTCATAGTGATATTATGTAGATCCCATTTTTCTTCTATGGCAAAACCTTTTGATTCAGATTTAGTAGACAAGGAGCTCAAAATTTTCTCAACTGAGGTAACTTCCTTTATTTCTTCACCCAGATTCTTCATACAATTAACAACCTCTTCTATACGTAAGAAGTAACTAGCTATACTCTCATCACTATGCATCTTAAGAGTTTTATACTGAATTTTGAGAGTTTAAAGCTTAACATGTTTTACCTGAGAGTCTCCTTCATAGCTCTGAACGATTTTGTCCCATATCTCTTTGGATGATTTGAGCTGCATAACTGTGACAAACTCTGATTGTGACAAACTTCCCAATAAAGTATTGACAACTTTGGCATTGGTTTCATATTGCTTTTTACCTGCCATGTCTGTAGGAATTGTTGTTGGAAATTTATATCCTCCTTCCACAATTTACCAGACATATGTTCCAAGAGATTGTAAATAGGTTGTGGTTCTTATTTTCCAATAAACAAAGTTTCTCCCATCGAAGATTGGCGGTTTGATGGATCCCATGTTTTTGTGATTATTCAACTTGATGGATCTTCCTTCAAGTGATCAAGCTTCTTCTGAAGGACTTGATTTGATGCCAATTGTTGGAAATAATACTGAGAGGGGGGTGAATCAGTACTATCAGATCAATAATTTTATTTCTCAAATAGATTTATATACACTACTTCAGTGAATTGAACTAGCGTGTACACGCAACTGTGATTAGAGAAACCAGCGTATATCCAGAGAACTTGTGATTTAGACAATTTATCATGTGTTGATCTTAAACCAGTACATCAATAACTTATTAGACAATGCAGTAAAAGAAGAATAAATCATCACACATAAGAAACACACATGAACACCAAGATTTAAGGTGGAAACCCAATGTGGGTGAAAACCACCTGTTGTTGTCATCTATGTCTTCTTTTAATGATAATAAAATATGTTTACAATCTTGTACTAGTGCAGACTCATACTAGTGCGCAGGATTCTACCTACAGAATGTTACAACCTTCTCTCGTTCTCCAACTTCTACTGGAAGGGAGCTACAACCCCCTATCTCTTGTACTAGCCAATATGTTTACTAGTACGTAGGTGCCAGCCTACATAAAACTCCACTCTTCCACCAGGGACCACGTTTCATGAATTTTCAGACTGGATGCTCCTGGCACATATCAAGACATATGAAGACCTTGACTCATCAATAACCCATCATAAATTTAGAAACTCAAACTTCATCAACCAACATGTAGTTAATCTCACATAATCAGGTAACTGTCACCAAAACACTGTGCTGAACCTAGAAACTTGCATCATCATTCAGAACCAGTTGTAACCTCAAAAACCATGCATCAGAGTGTATACACTACTTGGCTTAAACCAAGCTACGTGTATACGCTATTTCTGTTAATCAAACCTGCATATACCTTCAAAACTACTGCAAAATTAAACTTTTGAATCAAGTCTATACCTACCAGCAATATACTGAATATCTACTGCCAACTTAGAGAGCTTTACACAGGCAGCGACAGAGATCACTTCTTCTCACTTGTACAATCAATCAATCAAATACCAGCCTCCTTATTCATTCTGTTTTACATTCAGATCTAAGAAGACTTCACTGATAGACAACAGTAAAATAGCAGCAACAATAAATCAGCAATACGGATATCATACATCAGTCATCTCTGAACATCAAGCCTTTCTTTTGTATACGCTACTTGAAATAATAGAACCTGTGTGTATACGCTCTTTGGATGAGACAAACTTGCGTACAGATCTGCAAATATTGACTCAGAACTTTGCTGCAATTCCAGACTTCAGACAAACCCAGATCATGATAGATAATGAATAAAACAGGTGCAAAACATCAGATCTAGCCTCAACCAATATCAGACCATTCAAGAATAAGTCATTTTAGGTCTCATAATCCTGATCCAATATTGAACTCAAGGTGCACATAAATATTTCAGATCTAGTCCCAAAAATAACCCTGCAACATAAGATATACTTCAGATAGAAGTATTCCTTAGAATCTTATTCACTTGCATACCTTGGCCTAATGATTTTCTCCTCCTTATATAGTTTTAGGCCTTTCTCAATACCTTGGACCAAAACCACTTAGGACCAATACCTTGGACCAAACACCTAGGGTCAATACCTCGAACCAAATACCTTGGATCAATACCTTGGACCAAAATACCTTGGAGTAA
>APFE031333431.1:53786-66907 GCA_000404065.3 Pinus taeda
AAATCAAAGAAATCGTTGGTTTTCATTGAATTGATTTGTGACCTTCCCTCTGCAACCACGTCTACTACTTTTGATCAACACATTCCTGACAAGACTCTCTTTCTCATCAACACTCTTGACCCATGGTATGGGGATATTATTGTCTATCTCCAAACCTAAACTTTTCGATCAAAGTTATCTAATTCTAAACGTTGTCTCATTTGACATCAGTCCCAACATTATCGAATGATTGGCGATAGTTTGTACTATGTTGGTGTCTATTCCATCCTTCATCAATGTTTGACACTCAAAGAAGCTAAGAGAGTTCTCAATGACTGCCACTCAGGGGATTGTGGTGGTTATATGTCCATGTATGCCACTGCTCAAAAAATCCTTCATGTCAGTTATTTCTGGCCATCTATCTTTAAATATTTCATTTTAACAGTCCAAAAATGTCACGCTTGCAATATTGACAACCGTAAACAGTGCGCCCCACCCACACCCCTCTACCCAGTTATTAACGTCAACCCCTTTTCTAAATGGGGTATTGATTTCATGACATGTAACCCTCGCTCAGTCATATGGCATGGTTATATCATCGTCATCGTTGATTATTTTACTAAATGGGTCGAGGTGATGCCCACACGTGAAGTTGACGGTAAAATTGTCACTCAATTTCTTTTTATCCATGTCATAGATCAATTTTGTGTCCCTCAAGCCACCATTACTGATCATGGATCTCATTTCCAAAATTACATGATGGCACAGCTTACTGCTCGGTTGGGTTTGCGATATGACAACCTAACCCCTTATTATCCACAGGCCAATGGCCAATTTGAGGTAGTCAACAAAGTCCTGGTTACTATGCTTCAACCCACCATTGGGATGCATAAATCTAATTGGAATCTTATGTTATTTTTGGCTCTTTGGTCTTATCGAACTGTAGCTAAGACTACCACTTGATTCACACCTTTTCAGTTGGTGTATGGTCTGGAGACAACTCTTCCAATTGAATGTGAAATTCCTTCATTGAAACTAGCTGTCGAATTACTCCCAGATACTGCACCTGAAGATGAATGTTTACTTTACCTTGAAAGGCTCGATGAAACCCACCACTTTGTAGCGTTAGTAATTGAGGCCCAAAAAAACAAGGTAAGGCTCAATATGATAGAATTGTTTCTCCTCGTGTTTTTGTTGAAGGTGACTTGGTCTTGCTTTATGATAAATTCAATGAAAACTTGGGAGCTGGGAAATTCGAACCAATGTGGCATGGGCCTTACATTCTTAAGAAATTTTTACAAAAAGGTGCCTATGAGTTAGTGGACTATGAAGGAAATTCTTTGGCTGAACCATGAAACGGGCTTTACCTGAAGAAGTATTATGCGTGATTATCTGTGTAAATACTTATGTACATTAATATGTGTTTTCATTAGTTTCCAATGTGATTTTTGTGTGTTATTTTTATTTTTCAAACCTTTTCCTCTTTTTACCTCGTGCTCTACTTGGTTTACATATGCCATCCAACCATTATATCGATTTTGCTGACAATGCTTGTCGTAGTACACATAATTTATCTTCCACTATATGGGCAATCTATGACCCTAATGGTGAGTTATTGAATTTTCAAGGTATATGTTTAGGTCGAGCAACTAATAACTTTTCTGAATATAGTGCAGTCATCGAACTTTTGTTAGAAGCTATCGCTCTTAATGTACTACATCTTAATGGACAATATCTAGTTAGAAACCCTTGAATTTTGAGAATGTATTTGTGAGTTCATTTATTGGAATGAGAATTTGATTTTATTACTTAACATCACATTTCAAGACGCATGAACACATTGACTGATGCATGTGTTAGATAGACATTTGCGAAACTTGTAAATCATAGAAAATCACACATCGAGTATGTTAAACAAGAAAACACACGCACACACACACACACACATATATATACAGAGAGTGTTTGGAAAAGAGTTGCTACATCAAAATAACAAAATTTGTGTTCCGAGACACATGGCTTTACAAGCCTACATAGTGTAGAAAGTAAACTAGAAGTTGGCTATTCGCCCACATGGTGCTTATGATAGCATGAGACAACCTAATCACTTGGCCCAACAACCAATGTAGTTTGGCATGTACTCCTACTGTGTGCCTCTGATAGCATAATGGAACCTCATCGATCGAGGCATACTTTGGAATCCCCCTAGAATGGGATTTTCTCCCTCTACATATGGAGGAGCATCATCGATTTGGCATGCCACTCACCTAGATATTGGAGAAACCCCTAGGGGTCTCTCTAGTGCAACACCTACACAACATTATAAGTCAAATCTCAGTACACATAAAAAAAAATGATATAAACTTTAAAAAAAAAACTTCAAAAATAGTTTTTTACCTGAATCAGTCCACTGCTCCCCTGGAGGGAGTGGAAGATCTAGATCTCCTCAGAAATCCATCCCTATATACGCCCAATCATCGACCATGATTAGCTTTTGATGTAGCCATCGAAAGAATTCTAGAGGGAATGAGATATGTTGACCACCTCCATGTCACGACATCAAATCTCCCCATTTGAGCAAGCATGGATCTCTGGGTGCTGGTGGATCCACTTCCATCCACTAATAACGGAATAATGGCACATGTTCCAGGATGAACGTTACCAGAATAGATCCGAAACTAAATTGTTTCAGATTCCCCTCTTGCATTTAGTTAATTGGCGCTTCGTGCATGCCAATAAAACTTCACGCCAGTTGGATACAATGGTATTTATGCATTCGATCGTGTATTAGAAGTGTGACTTTGACACCTCATGCAATGCTTATGCCCCAACGTTCGGGCCATAGTATGTAGGATGGTTCGCAGTGGAAGATTGGTACTGGTTTTATGTCAATCTTTCCATTGTTACCCTTTTTGGCTCCCAGACAATGCCTCGCAATGATAATGTATGTGCTCTCTCCCCCAGAATGTGATCCGGATAACTACACCCATTGTCCCTTTCTGGACAACCCAATAATTAAGTAGATGTCAGTGACCTCTATCTCAAGTTCTTGATCCCCGAACATAAAAAATTGGCGATATACATCCCACCAACTGATTAAGTGTTGCAATAACTTGGGTTGTGCTCTAATCCCAGGAATCATGAATAATTTGAGCAGTCCACATGCTTGAAGGGAATCTATACAGTCTTCATCATGCATAGCCTTATGGTATTCAATTTCATGACCCCTCTCCTTCCATTTAATCACCATTCTGGACTGGCTTTTCTACAAAACATCAACAAACCAACATTTCATGAGCATCCATGGAGAGAAAAATCAAGATTGACTATCTTTCATGGAAGATTTCACTTCAATTTTCTTACCTCGACATCAGCATGTCTGTTTAGGATTTTTTTTGCGCTGCCAACGCGAGTGCCTAACTAGCCTCAGGGTGAGCAGTGCGAGTCCAATGGGTGAAACCCACACTAGTCACCCACGATGTAAAAATTTTTAAAATCTTCCTCACAATCTATCCTATGGATGAAAATTCTTAAAATGACTACCAAAATGAAAAGGAAGGACAGATCTAATACCTGTAACAAGCGGCTCAACAAATGGTGTCCCAAATTGCTCATGCTCCTTGCCTGAAAATTGAGGTAAAATGAGGTACAAATGCTTCCACAATTGCAAACTGGTAAAATGATAAAAATGACTTGCTTTTTACCCTATTTATAGTTTTTAAATAATATTTTTACCAAATTAGGGCATTTTCACTCGTTTTTAAATATTTTTTTCTCGAAAATCAGTAATGTGTGTTTCCTTGTGCAACGACAGGTCATATGTTCTTGGTATCAGTGATTTACTTTGACTGATTCGACAAGTTTTATTTTAACACTTTTTTGGACTCGTTAAAAATAAACAAAAAAGCTACCCCTAGAGTCATCTTTAAGCCCTTTTCTGACTCTTGAAAAATGAAAATATTGTCGAGTACCTATCATTTCGAACTCATAAAAGTAAATGAAATGGCATCTACTCAGTATAAGTTTAACCCTTTTCCAGACTGAGATAGACTATTGTAAAAAAAAAGGAACACCTTAGTCAAACATGGCTAGGAAGTTCTCTTGGATATTGTTTTCTACATTTTCGGATTCTAGAGATGATTTATGAAAAGGGACCTTTTGGAGTTTTCTTTTCTGCTTCTTTGTTAGACTCTCTAAACATGAAAAAGATGTCAAGTTTCGCCTCCATTGGACTCGTAAAACTTAAACTATGTAGGACTTGTCACCATGACGAGACAGAGTTCCTCCTTCCTAGGGCTTGTAAAACTTACTAGGATGGATTCATCCGAAGGGTGAACTTATATGGCAAGCATATGTTATCCCCTACAATCTTGCAATAAAAAATATATGGGGTACTCACCATAAATGGTGGGGGAAAATGACACTCATCTGTTACTCGTGTTGGGTTTGGGATATCCTCACTTCGTCACTTGCCTTCCTGGGTTTGGGAAACCTATTTTTCCTCTCATTTGATCACACCATTCAGTCATCATGACCTCTGATCCTATGTTGATTGAAATGCTTCCAAACTCCAAAGTCGTGTCACCGATATGTTCAAGAGAAGTCCTATCCACAATTTTTTTTCTGCCTGTACACTGTCTGACTTTTTTCCACAGTCTTGAATCTTACTTGTTCACTCTACTACATCCTTTGTTTCATGTTGATGATGTGGGATTCATTATGGACCTCCTTCGATGGATCGCTTCACGTCTACTTCAACTCATTATTCGGGAAAATGATCTAGAAACCCCCTTCTAGTACCTTAGAGCTTTCATGCCTCAATGGAAAGTTCTTCGCATTCGACGACAAGGTTACATCATTGACCTTTGATCGAATGACTTCATGGGTGTTCGAATTCAGTTCCATTATTCATATTTGTGGATTGTTATGATTGTACCTTGAGAGCCATTTTCATTATTAGTGGTTTCTCTAATGTCTGCTAATTATTTACATCATTGATTGGTAATCGAGTGGTTTTCTATCATGTTCAACTTCAACACATCTATTCACTTGTTAGAATTCCTACATTGATCGGATCGAGACGAAGTGAAAGACCCTGAATTTTATCTGATAGAATCTAGGTTGCATGGAGTTATGAGTCATTCATGATTGTATACATGCTTCCTCTGGAAGGATGGTTGTGACTATACCGTGGGTCCATAGTCATGATCCTTTCTATTTAGATGGATGCAACCATACCAAGGATCTTTTCACACGATCCCTTTTATACCTATGGTTGCGTCCATACCACAGATTAATGTATTATTAGATGCCTATTCCTATATTGTTAGGCATTATCATCAGATATTTCATATATGTATATGTATATGCTTGATTTTCAGGTCTCCTAACAATGTTTTTCTTGTCCTTGCACTGCCTTGTAAAGCATCTCAACCATCACTCCCTGTTTTTCCTTCATGCTTTAGGGGGAATCTGTTACACCGTATTTTTTCATGTCTCATATTCACTTCCCATGCCATATCCCAGAGTGCTAAAACATTTACTATTGTGCAGAATATCCATCATGATATACAGACCAAAACCTCCCTGAAGAATCAAAGGAAAACTGCCCTGGAATCATTCTAGAGAAAGTTGCCTAAAGACCTAATTTTTGGCATCAACACGTATTTCTCCACTGCTTTCCCATGCTGATGGTAGGTTTCTCAGTTATACACTCGCGCTGCTAGCATGGGTTTTCATAGGAAAAATTTCACTTAACTCCTTCTAGCAGGCTTTCCCAAACTGGAGGAGAAGCTTTTCTCACTAGAACCTTCAGGAACATCGAGATGGATATTGGTTGTTGTTGATATGGTTGAGCTCTCTCATTTGGGCCTATTGATCTTATAATCGTGGGCTTTCCCCTTGAGATGTGGACCTTTCTCCCTCTTTTGTGGATCCCTAACTCCCTCACTCTTCTTATAAATTCATCCCCTTAAATTCCCAAATGGTTGGTCATTAATTGTCATATCCCTATGCTAAGATTATGCTTACATGCTTCCCATTCTAGCTTGGAGAAGTTGTGCTTGAAGAGTCTTTTCTTGGATTTCGACATCCACCAAAAGGAAGGACTCAACATCAAGGCATAGGTTGTATGCTTCCATTTTTAGTTTCTTAATATATACATATGATGTTCACTTTCCATAATTGTGTAAATATTTATGTGATTAGCTTAATGTTCCTTGATCTTTTAAGTAGTTAATGCTTGATGTATGTTGTATATTCTCTCATGTCTTGTCTATTACTTTGATCTTCCTTGAAGGTTTCTGGACGTGAAGAACAACTTAGGAGTGATGGTTGGAGCGAAAGATTCAAAGCCATCCCTTAGCAACGATTGATTAGCATGAGAACGAGGTAGGTTCCTCTTTCTCATTCCATTTATCAAGCATAAGCTAGGAGAGTGAGTATTAGATTGTTTGGTTTGTTTCTAGACCCACTCATTGGGCTAGAGGGATTGCCTTTGTCTGCAAAGTGGATTTGCCTTCACAACATGCCCATGGTAGTTTCATCTATGATAACTATTTCCTTGAGTAGGTTTTTTCTTATAAATATTCGGGTATTGATTTTCCTCCTCAACTCAACTGGAATTATAGCATCGAGAAAAGAATTATTGGAGGTTGGAAAGCTTATTATGAGCTTGAAAAAAATTGTAAGTCAACCGGTCTTTACATTTGGAGTAAAAAAAGGTTCCTATTTGAGACTCTCGTCACCCCTGTTATCTTATACATATGTGAAGTTTGGGGGTGCAGTATATCTAGGGAGTCATGCAGAAAGATTGAGATGATCCAAAAGCAATTTATAACCTATCACCTCAAGATCAAGAGAAATACTCTCCTCTTAATAAAATTTGGCCTGTACCCCATTGAAAGTGCGTCTATGTTTAGATATTTGGTATATAAGAATAATATTCACAATATGGAATCCAAGATGCTCCCAAAAATTGCTTCTAACTTTAGTCAAAACCCCCACTTGCGCCTCAAGTGCGGGTGGCATCAGGATTCTCAGTCTTTGTTCAACCTTTGGGGGATTAAGGAGGACATCATCGTGGGAATAAAGGATAGTATCAAAGATACTATTACCTCTATTTTTAAGGACAAGATGTGGGATGCTAAGGAGCTGGAGGGTAAAAGGAAGCTAAGGTACTATAAGGAGGTGATCAATCCCACCCTAGATAACTATAATTATCTCTCTATGTTAAATAGCACTAAGAAGAAAATGAACATTTCTAGGATTAGAACTATCTCTCAGGAGCTTCAAAATAAGAGAGAGCGGTGGTCTACTCCCAAGACTCCTTGGGACGATACAATTTGTCAGATTTGTGATACTAGGAAGGTGGAAGATGAAAAAAACTTCCCTTTAGATTGCCTGACTCTTGCACACATCCACTCTCAATTCCCTATCATTAGCCACACCTATAATCTTCTTGACTTATTGAGCCAGCCCAACTGTAGCAATCTTGGAACGCTTCTGTCCCTACTCTTTAATCACAAAAAAAATATTTTGAAGAATGAAAATTAGACTCTTTTTTCTTGAGGTCTGATAGACCACATTGGTCTTAGTGGATGTTAATCATCGTCATCATCAATAATAATAAAATTAATTTAATTATCTATTTACAGTTAATTTCCATCTATTACTTTATTTTAATTAAAAAATTTGATTATTTATTAATGATAGGAGTTGTCATTAGTGTGACTATTTGGACTTTCCGGTGTCGGAATCTGGTGGAAAAAATTGAGGTGAAATCTTGGTTTGTGTTATTTAAACTGGTGTTTTGACTATATATATGGATGCATCACCTGGGAAAACCCCTAGAGAACTTAAATTGTGCAGGGATTACCCATAAAGCTTGTGATTTCAATAAATTCTTGTCGTATTTTAGAGAAATTAGACTGGAAAAACCCACCAGAAAAGCTTCAAAAAAGTCTCACTAAAGGCAACTAGTTAATGATAATTCTTTAGTCAAAACTAGCTTTCATATTCTAATTGCTAGAAAACATCTCTTTTGCCATCTATTACTTTATTTTAATTAAATAATTTTTTTATTAATCCATGCTAATTCTTTAGTCAAAGCTAACTGTTATATTCTAACAGCTAGAAAACATCTCCCTTCATCTATTTAATCTAATGTCATAATATGGTTCTTCATCTTGTCCTAAAGATGAACTACACTAGAAGTGAAGGAATCACACTTGGAGCAGTGCTCTCAGGAGTACATATCCTTGCCTGGCATTAGACAATGAGACTTGTGGGGACCAAACCTCCCCATCTAACCATTGGACCGCAACCATGGGATTGCATTATATAATATATACAAAGTTTTCTTTCCAATTATTCCACTGAGAGGTTCTCTCAACCTAGTATGGAAGAGATGTCCTACCATGTCCTGTCTTATCCTGTTATGTTATGTAAAAGTTTTGACTCAGTCAAATTTAAAAGAATAAAAACAAATAAAATTAATAGTTTTAATTAATTAAAACACCATAGATCCATCATTGGGAATCTACCTCTTTTAGAGTTAAAAAGAATTGATCCTCTAGGTGTTTGGTAGATGTAGAGGATGGAACTAGGCATCAACTCATGATAAGAATCAAAACACCGACCCCAATATACAAATAAAATCATACAAATTAACTAAATTATAACTTTATTTTAAATTCTTATATTATTATTAATTATAAAAATAATTAATCTCTGAAGGCTTCTTATTTCAACTGAAGGCTTCTTATTTCAATTGAAGGCTTTTTATTTCAACTTAAGGTGGAGGCTTCTTATTTCAAGTGGATGAGGATCTGTTGATTTTTATTTTATTTTTTAAATTAAGGACCTAGATTGATTTTGAAGGTAATATGCTCAACATGTGATTAGCCTTAATGTTTATCAACGACTATAGTATTAAAGAGTTTGTTAGGTTGCATTGACTTTTAATAAATTTTAATAATTAGATTCATTTCACTTGGCTCCCCACCCACCAATTTGGTAGGGATTTGAGATTCTTCCACTTCTAATAAGTTTCTCCATGATAAGTTCTCATTATTATTTATAACATTCATTTATATATAAGCAAATTTCATTTAGAAAAATGGTCCATTACTTTTAATAAATTTAAAAGATTATATTCGTGCCACCTGGCTACCCACCCACCAGTTTCTTAGGGATTTGAGATTATTTCAATTCTAATAAGTTCCTCCATGATAAGTTCCTCATTATTATTTATAACATTCATTTATAATTCTTTTTTTCTTAACTTAAAGTTGACCGAAAACCTTTTTATACATGGTTAATCAGGTAAATGTGTGCATTAGTAAGGAATTATTGTGTTGAAATAGGTTTTTTGGTTTATGAAGCTTTTGGCTATACCTACCACATTAATATTATTAATATTTTTAATGTGGTTGTACTAGTAGATAAATAGTTTTATAAAACATGTAACAATAAATATTAGTGGTTGTACTAGTATATAAATAATTTAAAAAAAACATGTAACAATGTTTTATGAATTCAGGAGTCAACCTGTTTCGAACCATTAGTGTGGTTCATCTTCAGCACAAGAGATTCACTCCCACTTTACCATGGAAATTCTCAATTTGAAAATAGTTCTTCTTACCAATATGACATGTGTTGATATGACATTTTATTTAATTAATTAATTTGAGATAAATTAATTAAAGAGTAAATTAACTTGAAGATAAATTTTGAACCTTGATTTTGAATATTACTATGAATATTTGAGCATATTCTATGGGGGTTACATCTCTACCATCCACTTAATAATTATTGATAATTAATTAAATTTGTGGAAGACCTATCAATAATTATTTGAAATGTTTTAACCATAATTTTTTTTGGGATTACTTTATATAATATATACAAAGTTTTTTTTGTTGCAAATATTGTTTTTTTGTTTTTTGTTTTGTTTTTACTTATATAAAAATAAAATGAAAAAATCAAATAATTATAATTATTAATTAAAACATTTTTAAGTTAACCAAATTACATAAAAATAAAAAATAAAATAAAATAAATAATTGTAATTATAATTAATTAATGCTTAATCAATGTAGATCCATTTTAACTTTTGAACTACTAAGCATTCAGAGGGATCAAATCTCTTGAGGTGAAAATCTTATTTGTTGTGAAAAAATATTTGATCCCTCTCAACCCTCAGTATATATATATATATATATATAATTGACACTGAAATATTTAAGATGGATCTATGCTGGTATATTAAGAATTGAACTCAGATTAAGAAGTAATGCAGTAACTGGATCTCAAAATCTAAGATTTGTATTGAAATATTTTTAATTTGTTTTAAGAATTATATATCTTCTTCATCTTTAAAAACAAAAAATATAAGATTTTTAACTTTTAACTATTTTGTAGAGTAGTATTATTGATGTTTAGTAATGTTAGAAGGGAAACATGTCAACTCTAGCTTGAGCATAGTGTTGGCATTATGACACAGGTTTGGCACTATGACATAGGTGTTGTCCTTGATGGCAACTCACTCAAATGACAGATCACAGTTCAGGCTCTCAGAATGAAAGAAAAAGAGATATGTGTAGGTTCCTCTTAACCAAGTCACGTTTATACGCGAGTTAGACAATCAAAAGGCGCGTATACGTATGCACGCACTTTCATACAAGGAAAAGCGCGTACATGTGGGAAAACTTAATTTTGATCCATGCTATTTAGTCCTTGGTATTTGAACCTATGGTTTTGGACCATGGTATCTCGTCCGAAGTGTTGAACCCAGGTATTGGGTCCATGGTATTGATTCTCTAATGTTTTGGACCATGGTATTAAGTAAGGCCTACGACTATAAAAGGGGGAAGAGATCATTAGGAAAATGTGTTCACTCAAGCATTGAATATCTTATGAAGAGAAAGATTTAGAATTGGGTTATGGTGCATAGCTGGATTTGAACCAAGGAGGAACCTGAGCGCTAGAAGAAGGATAAGTTCTATTGATGGGTCAAGATCTTAAGGCTTGAATAGTAATATCTATATTTGATTTTGATCTGTTATATTTGGCGCATGACTTGATCTATAAATCTGATAATCTGGGTAAATAATGTCTGAATAAGTGAAAAGGGTAAATTATCTTTTATAGATTTGTACGCAGGTTCAGCACAGCAGAGGCGTGTATACACACTGGTTCAGTAAGTCAAAACAACGTATACGTTGGTTGGCCTTAATACAACAGCATATGCATGTGGTTTCTACATATTGAAGTAGCATACGTCTCATGAAATATGTTTTAGCTACTTCTATTTATTGTTGCAGTGTTCTAGGTTCAGGATTGTTCTGGTTACAGTTACTATATTTTGGTTATAGCTTTCAGAGAAGTGATTGGATTGATTCAATATTATTTTGTACAAAGGAGATTGGTTGATGCAGATATACTTGATGTTTGATTGATGTTATTCATGGATCTAGTCTGAAAATTTATGAAACGTGGTCCCTAGAAGAAAAGAGAAGGTTGTAGACTTCTGTAGGTTAGCACCTACGTACTATTACCTCAGCTAGTACAAGAACTAAGGGGGTTGTAGCTCCCTTCCAAGAGAAGATGGAGAATGAGAGAAGATTGTATCCTTCTGCAGGTAGCAGCCTGCGTACTGGTATAAGACTGCACCAGTATAAAAACATTGTAAAAAGAAGTTTCTAATTAAAAGAAGATAGAGACAAATTGCAGCAGGTGGTTTTCACCCACATTGGGTTTCCACCTTATATCTTGTGTTATGTGTGACTGCCTATTCTGTTTTACTGTTCCTGGCTACTGTTTATATGGTTTGATACACAGATTAATGATCAACATCTAAAGAATAAATTAATTACAAGTCTGTAGGATATATGCCAGTTTCCTTAACTACAGTTGCGTACATACGCGGTTTTTACTAACTGAAGTAGCGTATACAAATTTGATTGTGAAATGAAAAATAATTGACTTGATAATACTGATTCACCCCCCCTTCTTAGTATTATTTCCAACAATTGGTATCAAATTCGGTCCTTCAGAAGAAGCTTGATCGCTTGAAGGAAGATCTATCATCATGAGCAACTACGAAAAGGAGGCATCTATCAGGCAACCAATCTTTGATGGGAGAAACTTCATCTATTGGAAGGTAAGAATCACAACCTATCTTCAATCTCTTGGTATAGAAGTTTGGGATATCGTGGAAGCAGGATGCACATTTCCATCATCAACTCCTACAGATACGGCTGGTAAGAAGCAGTATGAAACAAACGCAAAGGCTATCAATACTCTATTAGGGATTTTACCTCAATTAGAATTTGTCAAGGTTATGCATCTCAAAACCACAAAATAAATATGGGACAAGATCGTTCTGAGCTATGAAGGAGACGATCAGGTAAAACGTGCAAAACTAGAAGCTCTCAGAATTCAATATGAAAATCTTAGAATGCACAATGATGAAAGTGTGGCTAATTATTTCTTACGTATAGATGAGATTGTTAATTATATGAAACACTTGGGTGAAGAGATAAAAGAAGTTACTTTGGTTGAAAAGGTTCTAAGATCCTTGTCTTCTAAGTTTGAATCAAAAGTTTCTGCCATAGAAGAAAAGCAGAATCTACAGAGCATTACCATGTCACAGCTGCACGGAATCCTAACTGATTTCAAAATGAGAAAATGAGGACCATTAGACATGAGAGAAGCTGCATTCAAAGCCTTAGGAAAGGGATAATACAATGAGTCAGGACATATGTTAGAAGGAGAGGAAGAATCAAACTTTGTCAAGAACCTTCAATGGGGTTCTGGAAGATTCAGAGGTAAAGTACATATTTCATTAAATTTGGAATTAAATAGTGCATTTAGAATTTTAAAATAACTAAAAAACTCAATTCTAGTGATGTCCTTGTAATAAAAATTTTCCAATTTTAAAGAAATATGTGTTGTAAGCCACCTTTTAAATGCTTTGCTTGTGGAAGAGTCAGTCATTATGCATCCAAGTGTCCTCATAAAGATAAGCTTGACAAAGGTAAGGAACCAGTTAGATGGAACAAAAAACAGAATGTAAGTAAGAAGAGCTATTATACACATGAAGACAATGATGGATTTTCAAATAGTGATGAAGATGAACA
>APFE031333443.1:0-20864 GCA_000404065.3 Pinus taeda
GTTGTGGACAAGCTGTTCCCAAGGTCTGATGACGGGCTTGGGAAGTGCAGACTGAGTTTCTGCATCTGCATGTACAATTGCTGCTTTATTTGAATGAACAGGAACATTATTGACTTGTTGTTTATGGGAGTCTGTTTCAATCTTCTGAACGAAATAGGTTCAGAAAGATGACTCCATTGTTGTAGTTCTTCTTGTTGCAGCTTTGTCTCAAGCTGCAAAAACTCAATATTCTCATGTGCAGTTTGGAGACAAACCATCTCATCAACAGTAGACAACATTAAATTATTCAGTAGTTTCAATACATCATCTATTCTATCCATTTTAGAGAGAAGTGATGTTATCTTCAGCTACAAATTGGTCTATAAAATGATAAGTAATTGCAACTATTAGATGAGTAGCAGGATACCAAACAACACAGTATCAATTTCAATGTAGCAAAACTTACTTTCCCTTACATTGACATTTTTCTCAGTTTTCTTTCTGCCCTTATCCTTCCTCTGTTTCGCTGTATTTCCTTTCTTGTCCTCCCTTGAAGATGCTGATAACTCAACCTTACTGTCCCCTTCATTCACATCTGTCTGAGTTTGTTTTCTTCTATTCTTTTCGGCAGGAGCATTCTTAGTTTCATCAGCAGCAGAAAATCGAGACATAGCTTAAAGTTTTTGCAACTTTTGCACATCTTCGAGGAATTGTCATACAAGGCAGCGTTTACAACATGTAATTCTTCTCTGAAAAAATGATAATTAACCTAGCAACTCATGGGTCCTTGGTTACGACAAATTAGGCCCTCAAGACCATAACAATATTCTACCCAATGAGGACAAGGTATCGACCTCTGCAATGATATCTCGGCTCCAGTAAAATGAATTCGACCTCAATAATGAACTTGAACCCCAAATAAACTCGGTCTCTCTGCAAGTTAACTTAGCTCCAATAAATAGACTCGGCCTCTGCAATAGAATTCGGCCTCAGCAAATTGACTCGACCCCAGCAAATGAATTCGGTCTCCCACAAATGCAGTCGGTCTCAGCAATAATTCGGTCTTCAGTAAATAATGATGAACTCGACTCTTCTGGAAATTATAGCAAATGAAACGATTCTCAAATGAAACGATTGTAGCAAATGAATTTGGTCTCCCAATACCATGTTAAGATAAGGTCAAACAATTTCTACACCGTACAGTTCCTTCACATGGATGATGCGCGAACGTGCATTCAACGAATGTCACTTTGTGAAATGCCAGAATCTGCGGATTCAGAGCGCTCGTATTCCAACTCTAATGGCGGACAAATATGATTCTAAATTTCTGTCCAGGCGTGAGAATATGTTCACCAGCTTACAACGCGGATCGTAGGACCCGAAGCGAGTGGATTACGGGTGTCCTAGCATGGATAAGGCTCTATGGTTGCTTGCGGTTCCACTGCTCTGGTCTATTTATATGTTCTGTTGGACTTTTTCACCTGCAAAGCTCGGTAGTGTGTTTCAAGATTAATTGAATCTTACAGTACCTGAAGCTGTAATTATGGCTGTTACAAAGATAGTTGCTCAGGATGGTAGCGCCGAGTACAAGGATGTCCAAGCTGCCATTAACGCTGTCCCTGTTGGCAACAAGCAGCGAGTAGTAATCGAGGTCAAGTCTGGAGTTTACAGGCAACCCCTCTATATTCCCAAAACGAAGAATCTCATCACACTCCGAGGATCCTCTAGTGCAGAAGAAATGATTCTCAGGATCAGAGCGTGATCGGCACTGGTACGTTTGCCTGCGGCTCTGTGATTGTAGAAGGATCGGATTTCATTGCTGAGGGGATTACATTTGAAAACTCTGCGCCTAAGGCAAGATTTGTTTGGAGAAATAAGAATCGAGTTCAGATATTACAACAGCCTTTCAATGCCAGAGTTCAGATATTACAACAGCCTTTCAATGCCAGAATCACGCGCTAGGTTACTGGACGCGCAAAATGAAAAAAATGAATACCATACGTAGGTTTCAACAAACAAACGTTGGTTCATCATCTGCAGGTGTTACCAGAATTCTCATGCGTTACCAATTCAAAATATGCACTAATACCTCTGATGTCAGGCGTTTCAATGCAGATACGCGCTACCAAGGCAGACAGCGGCAGTCTTCAGGCACGCAGTCTTCAAGCATTTCAATGTCATAGTAGTGCTCAGGACTGAGCAGCTCTCAGGACAGCAGGAGTTACAACTATTTTTGGGACCTGTGCTCTTCAGGCGTTCCTGCGTTCCATGTCAGCAGGCGTTTTATTTCCTTCAACCATTTCTCCTTCAGGCAGTGGACAACGCTTCAGGCGTTCTTTGTCAGGCGATTTTCAGGTAATGAAGACTGGGCCAACACTATTCAAGGCAACTCAAGATCAGTTGCTCAAGGAAAACAGGCCACTCATCATGGCTCTGATACCATGTTAAATACACATGGACAGCGGGAACAATAGAAAGATAAATCATGCATTGCTATTTTATTAATAGTTTGATATACATTTATAGTACATTTGGTGACCGTTGGGATTCACATCCCAAGGTCCCTTGGACTGCTTTGTCCATTCGGCTTCCACACTAACCCTTTAGGATTAGGTGTCCAACATCTTGCATATTAGAATAAGCTTGCATTTAGAGTAATTTCTATATTCTTTTAAGTCCTCTTCTCAAAGAGGCAAAACTTTAGTTGTGGCTTGGCTGAACCCAAATCAGCTTAAGGGCATTTCTTGTGATCAGAAGAGAAGTGATCTGATATCCCTGTCTATTGGTAGGTAAAGATACATCATAAACCAATAGCAATAGGGAGAAGGTAACTAGACCTAGTTAAACCAGTCGGAGCCACCATACCAAACGGAAAAAGAGCTGCTTTAAGGTCCAGACTGGGTGGTTATCCCCCATCGTTGTTGCAGCGATTTTCGAGGCATCAACACTTTTGGCACTAGAAGGAGGGCCTGATATTTTTGTCTACTGGAGTCTTTTCAATTTTAATATTATATTTATTGTGATGGCTCCTCTTAAACTTCCAATTTGGAGTTGTATCCATGGACGTGCATCTTCTAATACTCCACCCGAAGTGGTAAGACTTTTGTCTCAGGCAAAGTTTAATGGTAAGAAAAATTCTTCTGCTTTTAGTCATGTCCTTCAATTTATTCAAAATGATTTAAATTATGATTTTCAAGGAATTGATGAAAGCATCTTATGGAGAATTTTTACTCTCACATTTGCGGCAAAAGCCAGAAATTGGTGTAAAACTCTTCTAGTTGCCTCAATTCGCAGCTGGGATCAATTTGTTACAATTTTCATTTGTAAATTTGATGACTATGATTATGAACATGGATGTGAAGAAATTGAATATCTACGAAGATTTGAAAATGAGTCTGTTAATGACTTTAATATTCGATTTCATTTGAATTGTTTAAGATTTAAAGTTGAAGATAAACCTATGGAAGAAGACAACAACAACAATTTTGAAGAAAGAGCCGTCTTGAAATCTGAAAGCTACTCTACAGTGAATTTAGAAAACCAGAGTGCAAATCAACAAGTACAAGCAGCAATCAAATTAAATAATAAAATGCAAACTGCTGTGCAAATTTCTGAATTTTTCTGTGATGAGCAAATGCCGAAATCAGAGCAACAAAGCGACCTTCTTCAAGAAAGCATGAGTACCCAAAGGAATGATTTAGAATCTGAAATTTACAATCAACATAATGTACGAGAGTTCTCAAATCGAGACATTTTTAATTGCATTATTTCAGATTCACATTTTTCCCTTTATCCTGATATTTTTAATGATGGTAATTTTCCACTCTTGGTATTAATGATATTTCAAAAAATACAAAGGCTGATCTAAATGAATTACCATCGAGTTTTTATCAAGATAGAGAAGCAATTAATGATCATTCTTTTGCCATTAATGAACATGAAATTCTTGTTCCTCCTTGTTTGGATATATTGGATGAGATTGAAGGGAATTCTAAAGAATCTTGTAAAGTCATTTATGATAATTACTCTCACATCGAGGATGTTGATTTCTAATCTTTTCAAGAGAATCCTCATGATAAAATTAAAATAATGTCTGAGAATGAGGAACGTTTCAATTTAGAAATTATTCCAACCTATCCTCATTTTAGAGCAACAAATTATCTTCATGATTTCACTATTCAAGAAAACATTCCAACTTATGATTCATATCATGATCAAGCTCTCATTCCTACTCATAATCATAGTTCGTTTTCTAATTTACAAGTTGGAATTCAAAATTAGTCATATTCCATAATTCTGGCCAATCCTTGTGAAAAAAAAATTATTTCAAAACGATTCCAATTGTGCTGCAACATTAGTTGTAAAATAGTCATTTCATTTTATTTTTGTTTCCTCACTTATTTTGTTTAAATTTAGATTTATTTTTTGATTTTATTTTTCAAAATTTTAACACTTTACACTGCCATATTGAGCACTTTATTATCAAATGCTCAATTGATGAATTGCCTTATTGGGAAATTGAAGTTTCATGTTATAACCATGAACATCAAAAGCTGTTAACATGTCAATATCAATTGATGTTCATTTCTTATCAAAAGCTTATATCTTCTCAAAGGTGATATCAACAAGAGTGTATTTTTAGAAATATGCCAACAATCCAATTTAATTAATAATTTTCCATTTCATTTGAAAGATTTCCATCCATTTTTCATTAATTCATTTGAAAAATATTTGGAAAGTTTTCTTTCATGGAAGATTGTCAATGATTTAACATTTGTACATAATACTAACAATTTTTTTCAGGCCTTTGAATTTAAAAGCTCATCTTCACAATCTGGCCTATCATCTCCTCTTTTGAACATTTCCCAATCATTAATGGAAATCCATCCAGATTTCTATGATCCAATTGGTATTGAATTGGAAAGTCAATTTGAGAACGAGATTTTAATTAAGTTGCTAACAATAACTATACATTCTGATTTCATATTTAATTTTCTTAGTTTAATTACATTTGTATTTTTATTATTAAGAACTGTACATACATGCAGCAATTAAAATGAGAAAATGGCTACACTGGAAATATGACTATACCTAGTCATTTTCATGTATATGCTTAAAATAGGAGTAGAATTAATTTAGTTTGTTTGTTTTCAACAGTTTTGCATATTAAAAAAATAAAATAAAGCAATCAACCTTTCTCATACATGTTCAGTGAAAACATTTTTTTCGTATCAGAAAGTTTTAATTCTTGCTTTCCTTTTTAAATTTCTTGCAGAAATACCTCTACTCTGCCTATTTTGAATAATGTCTTGATTAAATTCAATTGAGGTTGCACTTGGCATCGATCGCTTCAAAGCCACTTTTCTTTATTTCGAGATTTCCTTCTAAGATTTTCTTTTGAAATTTATATGATAAAGGTTTTGAGGATATAAAAGCTTCATGATCTCATTATCCCATGAAATGTATGGCTCTCTATGATAAGCTTAATTCCAACTCAATCATTAATAGTCAGTCTAACCTTTCGTTGTAATCACATGAAGTCCATATTATCTTCCTCGAAATTTATTAAAATGACCTTAAGGGTGTCCCTATTGCTGTGTGCACAGATTTAAATCTGTGTTGTTATTTTTCCAAAATTAGTGGCTTTATCCCATTCTGATCTTTAGTTGCAATACGCATCATATTTATTTACTAAACGCATTATTGAACAGTCGTTATAACAATACAGATTCTTCTCTAGTTATTCAGAATAAGCAGAGGTAATAAATTGTTATTTCAATTCAAAAGGGAAGCCTATTTATATATTTATTTCTGGTAAATTTTACATTTCCTAAACATGAATAAACATATTTTATTTAGGCTGATTGCACACTTAGATTTAGAATAAATGATGAGATGATTTTGAAAAAAGCCAAAATTTTGATAAATCCCACGAAGGATTTGAAAATTCATGAGGTAAAATCTACAAACAAATTCCTTCGAGGTATGCATTTACAAGTTCATTTTCATCTATTATTAGTTTATCTTTTCCTTAGTTTATTTTTTATTTTTTCTCTTTTATTTGCAGGTTTTCATTTGTTTTCAAAATTTGAAGTAAGCAACAAACCCATTTCAAATTTGCAACAGGCTCAGAGAAATTTTATTTGCGATTCATTAGAATTTGAGCATTTTTAACTTTGCTTTCATTCATCATTTCAATTTAGTTTTTGTATTGTTGATACTACGGTGAATACATATTCGCAATACTACCATCCCACTCATCTTTGTCAATAATTTCCTTCCAATATCACATCATCCATTTCATAATCATTTGTAGCGAAATATTTCATCGAAAGAAGCCCTTAACATTTTTGATAACAAATTGATGATCTTAGACCTCCTCGCTCATATGTCATATCACATTTCGCATATCGGAGGTTTTCAGTTGAATCTACTTCTATTATCATGAATCGCCGATCTCCGATAAATGACTTTACTGATATTGCGATGTTCTCATAATTTGGGACCCGACATCAAATTTAAATCCAGTGCACAAGAGATATTGCGTCCGCTCAATCACAATAGTAATGAAAGCATAATTTTAAAGGGCCGATGTCTCGGATCCGATATGTTATCAAATTTTCATCATAAAATTATCGGGTCCACTTTTCGTCGCATATCAGCGTATTGAGAATTGTTACATTTTGCGCTTAAGATTGCCGATCGTGATCACCGATTAGCCACGTCATTCATTGCATATCTACATCGCAGGAATAATATTGTGTTACATTGAGTGCTTAACATTGCCGATCACCGATTAGTTATGTCATCCATCACATCACTGATATCACAATCGCTTTCTTGCATTTTTATTTATGGCCATATCATTATTCTGAATCTGCGATGTGCGATGTGCAAAGTACAAATCGAAAGATACGATGTGCGATGTGCAATTTGTGACATAACTGTCCCCGATCCCTAATATAGTATTTCTTTAATAATGAGATCGCTTCATTGCATTGTACATGTTCTCATCGCATGTTCTTAATTGACAATTTTCCATTGCAATCTCCGATGTGATAGCTTCCAATGCATGCCTCTAAGCCATTAACATCTAATTGATATATGGCATAGCAACAAAGGTGAAATCTTGCAAATTAAAATTCAAGCATGGTGAAGAAACATGTGATGCGAATCATCCAATACAACAATATGTTATTTTAAAAAGCGAGTTTGGGTAACCACTATGGTAAGAAAGCAGTTAATGACCAATTTGTAGCATATTCAAATCATTTTGATTTCTCATATATTTTAGTTTCAATTATATAATTCCATAATTAGAAATGGAATTCGAGACCTCTCTATCTTCATATTTAAATTTTATCATCTTGGATTTGGTCTTGATTCTGAACAATTTATAAAATCATAGAATTTATATGAAACTTATAATATTTTGAGAGACACTCATTACTGCAAATTCTCATTCTCATTTATGATGCATTTATTTTCAATTCCCTTGAGCACTAAGAATTCCATTTTTACATTGTACTACTTGCTTTAGTGTAAATAAATAAATAATGATTTTGGGTTATAGGATTTTGGTTAGTTTGACTTCTTCATGTTTTTAATGTTAATTAAAATAAGAAGTCAACTAGTTTGGAGAAACTGATACCTTTCAGGTAAGATAAAAAACAATTATCCAATGGTAAGATTCATGTACCCACTTTCATTAATTTCCATTTCGTTACTTTAGTTTCAGTTTTGTTTTTGCTGATATAAAAAATCTGTTTTATAATTATCCATTTGAAGCTTTCAATCCTCTGCCGAATCAGATTTTTGAAGTCCTATACTCTTCTCCTGGCTTTATTTCAAGAAGCAACAATAATCTTCGTCAAAACAGCTATACCAGGAAGTTTCTGAACCTTTAATTTGTTTATTTAAGCATTCCTTTTATTAGAAAATGATTAAGATGATGCTTTGAAACAAGAAGAATAATATCAGACAGAAAGTTTTCATTGTGGTTGAATTTTATCGTCACTGCTATTCAAAAGGCCTAAAGCATTTACAACCCTCCAAGGTATGATTTTTCTAAATCTCAACATAATAAGAAATGATTACGCGATTACTTTCTTTTTCTTCATATTGTTGAGACATTGGTATAAAGGTTCTTGTTTGAGTTTATCTTTCGAAACTTGGATTTCCTTTCCATTTTTAAGATTTCTTCGTTTTTATTTTTGTTTGCTGATTTCTTTCTCATTTTAGCATAATAATTCTTTTTCTTTGGTTTTTAGTTTTGATTTTGGTTATTATGCCATGATTTATATGGAAGCCCTACTTGTTACCTAACAATGGTTAGCATACATGGAGAAAAATTGTTAATAGTCACCTATTAGCTTTTTCTTAAATCTCTTAGTAAAGTTTGATTTTCTTATTATAAAGGTAGACATACTTAAGGAAGAAATTACCAATTTAGAGAAGTTGACGAAGTATCATAAAATCTGGAGAAATTTCTTTTTCATCAAAATTGTAATCATTTTGAGATTTCAATATTTTATTAAGATCTTTCAAAGTTCTATTATCAGTCAAGAAAAGTAATTTTTAACCAAGTAAAGACACTTTACAGCAAAGCAACTTCAACTCTGAAATTATCATTCTTAACTCTTAAGGAGTCAATGATTCTTCCTGTCCCGGAAAGTCTTATTTTTCTAGAGTGTGATCCATAAGTATTTTTAAACTTAAAAGATAAGAGGTCTCATCATGAGCCTGCTTACCATGATCATAGGGGAAAAATAGGCTAACATTACCAATACTGCTAAACAAACCAGGGTAATGGCTTATGATTGCCAACAATTATAAGACAAGGGGTCTCATCACGAGCCAACTTGTTCAGTCCAATTATAACCAGTGAATGGCATTGTCAACTATCTGGCCACCAAACCAGGACAAATGGCTTTTAAGATTTATTAACAAAAAAAAAAAAAAAATGAAAAATAATACATATATAAATGGATTTATCTCTAGGTCAATAATTCTTAAAGAGATGGGATTCTGAATCATTGATGATTAAAAGGTAACCTTGTCGAGACTATAGACGTTTGTTGGCAGCAGTGGCTCTACCTGTGACAAATGAGTATATTTTAAAAAACCAAGCTGTAAAGTGACCCTTGCTTTATCTCTACAACTAATTAAAGACTGATATAGAGTTTTGAAATATTTTAATTTATGAGAAATTTTAAGAGAATTTACAGTTAGATGATTCTGGCTTTTATTCAGATTAATGAACCTAGTCGAGCATTTCAAACATAATTATCTCTTCTTTAATTATTTTTACATTAATTTTAGGAAAACCTCATTCATATCAAACAAAGATAACTGGTTCTTCTCCCGTGTGTCGCCATTGTTGTGGTGAAAACACAACCCCCCCATTATTGATTTGCTCAACTCAAATAATGGGGACCCTTTCTATAAAAAATTTGGCTAAGCACCTTTTTGGATTTTTATTTACTTGATTTCCCTACGCTTTTGTTAATTTTTCATTTGCTTTGGGTTCTTGTTTTGATAAAATCAATTTTTTATAAGTTTCCCATTGACGCTTGTTTCGCCTCATTTGGTCAACTGGTTTGAAAATGGCACTCCTTTGAAAGTCTGATTATTTATGTAGCCTGGGTTAAAAATGCATAAAATGTATAATATTGCATTTTGTAAATAAATTAGTTAAATAATGCATTCATTTTAAATATTAACCCCTAGTGAGTTTTACTAACATGTTTCCAGAACTCTGGAAACAAAAGTTTTTCCAACCTGTACTGTAACTGTAGGATGACTAGGGTCACCATATTTCACAGGAGGGGTTTTTCCTGTCATTAAAGTAGCTAGATCACCCATCACATAAACTGTAAGGGGATCTTTAGCTCTTCTTCCAGGTTCCTTAATGCAAATGTCTCTAACAGTTCTAGCATAAATTGGTACATCTCTAAGTGCTTGTAAGAGTGGAATTTTAACATACAGATTCTGCAATTCCCCTAGAAGGTTAAAAGTAGGTGGCTCAGGTGTCTTAGTGAGAGCCAAACATTCAGGGAATGACGACTTTGCCGTTTCAGCAGTTTTATTAGAGGGTGACTCAATTGTTCCAGCATTCTTATTGGATGAATTATCTTTTTCTGTCTCCTCTTTATCAGAGTCAGAAGAAGTAATATCATCAATAATAGGTTTGACTACTCTCTCAGACCGCAAATGAATATCATTACATTGCATAGGGAAAATAGGTTGGTTCTGAATATCAATGACCTACACAGCTTTATTATTATTAGGGTTGGGGTTCGGTTGTACAGGCAACTGGGGCCTCATTGTCTGTTTATTCGGTGGAGTGTTTGATGGCAGAGAGAGAGATTGCTGATACTGGGGGAATTGGTTTGGAAATGGGATTTGTTGAGTTGTCCAGCTTGGGTTCTACTGATTAAAATAAGATTGTTGTAGAGACCAGGGATTCCACATTATAGGATCCATAAAGGGAGGGTTTGGTTGTTGCATGGGTGGGAAGTTCATTTGGTTGAAGGGTGGGTATTGCATTTGATTTAAGGGCGAGTAATTTTCTTGAAAAGGAGGATAATTATTCCAACGATTAGATGACATATTAGAATTCGTACCTTGTCCTCGTGGTTGCCATTGCCTCCTCTTTGTCAGCAAGTAAACTACTTCAGCTTCTTCTTCAGTTGGTTGCAGTGCTGCTTTTATTCCTGGTAAAGAAGGGCATTGTTGAGTCTCATGGTCCTTCTCGCAAATAGTGCAAATTGGTACCTTGTCCAGTGGGCATTCCCTTAGTGGGTGTTTTTCTCTGCATTTAGAGCAGAAAATAGCCAAAGCAGCTTTTGCCTCTGCCTGCTTCTTTTTAACCTACAAGGTATCAATTTGTGAAGCAAAAGAGCTTAACATTTCAGTTTTAATTTCTTCAAGTAAATTACCTATTTCAGCCCTTGTTGCTCCTTCACTAGCTGATTTTTGGACTCTTGAGTATGTACTATCCCTGCTTTTTGGTCTGTTTACTGCTCCTCTTGAACATCTCTTACAGAGGTTGACAATCTCATCATATGATTCCTTAGATATATCCTCTTTACCAAGCATATTCAACATGTCTAAACAGTCATCTCGTACCCCTTTCAACAGTATTGACTTAAGAATATCCTTACTCATATTAAGGTGATCGGATCTCTGCAAATTGTATTGTAACCTCTCCACGAAATCCTCCAGATTTTCGTCCTCTTTCTGAGCCATCTTAAATAATTCCTCCTTCCTCTCTCTTGTCCGGCAATAATCTTGGTATTTGGCCAAGAACTTTTCTTTCATCTGCTCCCATGTTGTGATCACATGTCCTCCCAGGCTCATGAACCACCTCAGTGCATTTCCTTTTAATCTTGCTGGAAATAACTTTAACTTTTGAGGATTAGTAACATAATCATAACTTCTACACAATATATCAAACTCAAACAGAAATTCATCAGTGTCTTCAGATGATAAACCATGGAAATTAAGTAGGTAAGTGGGATGTTCTTCATAGGAGTTGCCCCTCTGGGAAGATCTTCAATAGGGAATTCCAAGGTGGAAAGGGAATTCTCTCCTCTTCCTTCTCTTTGTCCCCCACCAAAGAGTCCTTCATTGTTTCCGTCCATTGGTTGTTCCCCTGTTTCACTTGCCCGGTCTTCAGTGCTTTCTATTGGGCTCTCAATGTTCTGAACTGGTTCCTCAATTTCAATATCTTCTATTGGTTCTTCAATATCTTCCATTGACTCCTCAGTTTGTTCTACTATCTCTTCGGCCCTTTCTGGTCCCAATACTTCCTCCGTTTCGTAGTTCCTCTGGAGAGAGTGCTGAGTCTGTGGCCTCCGAGAGCTTATCCTCTGAGATGTTTCAGCTTTTAAAATAATGTTGTCAATGAAAGTTTTCCTTCCTCCTCTGCCTTTGCCCTTGCCGCCTGTAGGGTTAGTTTTCCTGCGTCCTCTCATGCATCCTGTACATCTAAAAGAAAATCATTAATGCTCTTAAAATCTTCGGTTGCCTTCCCCGGCAACGACGCCAAAATGTTGGTCACTTTAATTGCTTATTAATTAAACAGTCGAGTGCCACATAAATTGTCAACCCGGGGAAGTCTGATTATTTCAAAAGCAACTACGTACTATATGTACTCAATCTTAATAGCACTAAAAGTTGTAGTACAAACAAATCACACCTCATTTAAAGCTTTACTATGTGTTACAACAATTATACTCTATTGCAGATATCTAACAAGAGATGAATAATTGAACAGAAAGAATAAATCTGCAAAGGAAAACAATGGCTATGTTGTAACAGAGGATCAGGACCCTATCCCTAGAGCGGGAACCTTCAACACCTGCCTCTGTTTATCTAGTTCGCCAATTCACTCTGTAAACCTAATCACCAGTGAGACACTCATGAAATAACATCAATCGATTAAGAGAGAAACAAAGTTTCAGCAAAGGTAAAACAACATCCAGAAACAATACTTGTTAATAAGGTATGAACAGAAATCACACTTAACACACTGCAGAAAGATAATGGGTGAATCTTGTGATGAAGGTGGGCCCTATCCTTCTCACAAGATTCCCCAGGAAACAAGAACTAAAATGAGATGTTCAGAACAAAACTCTATTCATTCATCAATATACCATATTGCAGAAAATATTCAGTCTCGTTCCCTCAGCTAAAACCTCTTGGCTGGCTCCTTCATCCAGTTCTTCAAGATATCCCTAGAGTTTGCATTGTTGCTGGGTATGCTGAAGGGTGTCTCCATGGTGATCACTGGCTTCGGCAAGTGGCACATCTGCTAATAGTCTTGTGCCTTGAAGGTAGCAATATTTGTCCTGCTGACATTGCTTAACACCATTGTCCTGCAATCAGTGTGCGAGATGATCCAATTATCATGTTCGCGCATGGAAACATGAGATACCTGCATGCAATCTGGTACAATCCGGACTTGTGAATGTTCACATAGACTTTGCGGTCTTCAAGTTCTTCCTCAAATGTGTCTGAGAATGCATCATTGATATCCTGCCATTTCAGCTTGATGTCTTTGCTTACGATCAGCTTGGTGTCTTCGTAAATCGGCAAGCTCATAGACACTTTCTTAACTGCTTCTCCAGTTGCACTTCCGTAGGTGTCCTTTGACCCTGCTCTCTTAGAGGCCATTGAACCTGAACCACTAAGAGATGGACGAACACCTGCTATACCTGGAGACATGTCGACATGCATGGCAATAAATCTGTCAGTTAAAAACAAAGAAAACTTGAGGACTGCCATGCAACATACCCAAGAGACTGATGGCAAGGATTGTGCAATTTTCACTAGGAGCCCGGGGGACTGACTACCTTATGCATGGTACCAAATCTGGAATACAACATCAGCATGACTGTTTTGAGGGACGATACTTCATCCAATATCGCTCTCTTCAACTCTGCGCCGGCGGATGATGTAACATGTTCTCCTCCCTGCTTGGTCACTTGTAACTCCTTGGCCATGCGCTCGTTCTCTGCTATCAAGAATTGAACACTCGAGCTGGTGGCCTCGACATATGCTCTAGTAACATCGGCCAATGCTATTGGATGCTTGTGCACATCAAATATGATCAGTCGCTCTTCAAATTGCGCAGGAGATGTGTGGACATTCAGAGTAGCCACTCTACGCGACTGCACAACTCTGTGTTGTGATTCGTTGAAAGATATGTTGTGCTTCTCCACTTCCGAATTGTCTTCAAGGATCTCTATGTCTCCTTTATTGCTTGGGACTTACTCTGCTTCTGGATCTGGTGAAGCCGGTGGAGTGACCTCTCAATCAATATCTTGTTTAGACTCTAGTTGCACCGCATCTATATCCATCTACTCTAGCATCTGTTCAATTTCTTGAGCTAAGTCCTGCTCCTGCGACTGCTCACCCTATCCGCTCTATGCCAGCTACTCGGATGAGTCTATAACCTATATGGGTGCAGTTTTGTCGATTTGTGCATGTTATGCCTCTTGTTGTGTCTATCCCTGTTGCGCTTCCTTCTCTCTTTTGCGCAACTCATGTTCTTCCAGGAGTTGCTGCTTCAACCCTTGCAGTTCCTTTTCTATTTCCTCCATCCTCCATTTATCTCTTTGCCTTTGCACATTCCTCTTATTGCATTGTTGCCTCTTAGCCTCAATCTCCAAAGTTGCTTTCATCATGAGTGGGTCTTCTTTGAACTTGGGGCTTTGTTCTGCCTCTGCATTGTCATCAACCTTTCTCTTGCCTTTGTTATGCGCAGGTCTGTTACCCTTTGATGCTGCTAATGATGGTCTCTGAGATGTTGCTTCGCTAACCATTCCACAGCTATGCCGACTGATTCATTGAGCTTGGAGAAGTTGTGACAGTATCTCCACGGGTCTTTCTCACGCCAATGACATGCCCCATGGATCCAAGGAAATTGCAGTCTCGCGCAGTGGTCCTTTACAAAGTAATGTGGGTCATACGGATTGAAACTTCTCGTGTCGAAAGTGAATTTTTTTAACTCTTCCGTTTTGGCATCAACATGCTTGAGATTTTGTATCTCGTACAACCCGATCCACAAAGGAAGAGCGAGCCAAGGTGCCTTCTTATTCCTATGCAGTCTAGATGACAACCCTATCGAGATGCGATATGACACTTCTTGCATGACGAGCTTATCCATGGAAAACTTCGGTAAAACATTCAGAGGCTTCTTCGTGTCATACATTCGTATGAAGGTGCCAAGGGGTGAGGCATACCAATATGTTATGTCGATCAGTGCCTCCATTGCTACCTGCGACATGCAAGGTGGATCTTGCTCAAATATCATTTTGTACACTGGGGTGACAAAGTGGTCTGACAATTGTGTGATGACTCCGCGGACGCTGCATTCAGAGAACAATTTATAATAAGTGTGCACAGAGGTTTCTAAAGGTGTCCATGCCCACTTCAAACCTGGGAATTGCTGACGAGCACAGATTGCATCTAGAATGTAATTGGGCATGTATATCTTTGCTTGTTGACCTTTGGAAGGATGTCGGGCTTCTGTCACCTATTCCCTCAGCCTGAGAGGCAACATGTCTAACCAGTTGCATGGCCTTCCTTCGTTGGCCAGTTGGTCCAATGCAATCACCTAGCTCTGCGAGAAGGTCTTTGTGTTCTCTTGGCCATATAAGCGGCATGCAAAGATGACCAAGTACTAAGGGCGGCTATCCCCCTTGTTGTTGACCCGATTTTCGGGGCCTTCAACATATTTGGCGCTAGAAGGAGGGCCTGAACTATGAATGGCAAGTAAATTCAAATCAAAATACCATTCTGAGAGTAAATTGCCCTCACCATCTCCCCCAACTTCTCCATTACACTTAAATCCAGAGTTAGAAGTCGCCAGAGCATCAACCACTGCCACAAATCCTAACATTTCAGAACAATTTGTTATTGAACCTCCTGAAGTCGAATCTCTGATTCACAAACTTCAGCGATTTTCCATTTCCCCTCAAAGATCTGATAAATCTCAAGGCAGCGTGACTTCACAGTATAACCCTGCTCATCCCCTGACCAGATTAAAGAGTGAAAAGTTTGGTGTTCGGCTAACCGAATTACCTCTTCCCAAAAGGAAAAGAGCAAGGAGGTCACCTAAAGGGTCCGATAAGAGACTCTTTCATCAACGTCATCCATCTCAACCTCTCCACTGTGAAGTCAACCATCCACTCCTCCACTCCAGACCATTATCAATCCACCCAGTGGAATCCCTACAGCTCCTCCTCAATCATCTGCTATCATAATAACCTCATCTTCCCAACCACAGGGATCATCTTCTGCAAATCCGCCTGTTAGCAGTTCAGCAATGGCCCAGTCTCCATGTAACAACCCTGGGGCAGTCTTAATGCCTGCACCCTTGAGTCAAATACCAGCCCATCCTAAGAAATGGCTACCTAAGTTCAATCCTGAGGCAGACATGCTAGCAGAAGAGCACATAAACAAATTTATGCTATCCATTAACCTCAACGGGGTTACTAATGAAGATGATGTTGTTTGACTGTTTCCTTATACTCTGCAAGGAACAACCGGATCGTGGTATTTCTCATTGCCCTCTGGATCTATTACCAGTTGGGACATCTTCCAAGACCAATTCCTAACCAAGTTTGGTGACAACAGGTCTACGAAAATGTTAATGAACGACCTATCCAACCTTAGGGCCGAATCTAGAGAGCCTATCAAAGACTTCAATCTACGTTTCAATAAAATTCTAAACAAAATTCCTATTGCTTCCCAGCCCAGCGAGGAAGTGCGATGTGAATGGTATATCACTGCATTACCATCAAACATAGCAATCTTCATGGACAGGGCTAATAAAGCAACCCTAGCCGAAAACATGAAAGAAGCCATAGCAGTAGAGAAACGTATAATAGCTTTAGAGAAGAAATCCATGATAGAAGAACGTAAATCTAAGAAGGTCACCTTCAAAGAAGAGTCCAAGAAGAAACAAGCAAAAGATCCATTCGATTTGAAGGGATTGCAAGAAGTTCTAAAGACCATGTCCAATGAAATGGTCGACATAAAAAGCAAGTAGCAGAAACTTCTTCAAAAAGGCCATACAGAGCTTTTAAAAGAGGCCCGTCAACGGTTTCAAGGCCACCCAATGCTATAACAAGTGTTGAATCCGAGGAAGAGGAAGAGGAAATTGCCACTAAAGGGAAAACCGATGATGAAGAAGTTGTAGAATTACAAGGAATGTGGGATTTCATCCTCCCACAAGAGGAATATCAAGAAGTATTCCTAGTTAACACACGAAGTAGAAATCAGCTTGATCCTCCCCAAACTACTCCAAAACCAAAAAGTGGAAGCTCTGCAACAAAGGATAAAATCACAACAAAGAAAACGACATCTAAAGCGACTCAAACTAGCCCAGTCCAAGCAGATTCACCTACTCCATCTAAAACGCTGATCGTTTCGGATGAAATGGAGTACAATATTATAGAAGACATGAAAAAGACTAGGGCCAACATTACTCTGTACGAATTGAGCAAGCTAAAGCATCAACAAAAGATAATGATGAAATAATTACATGTTGTGCTAGTTGCACCTTTGCCTGCCGCTATAATTTCTCAAGCTTCTCAGAACATGGGAAGACCTCCAACTAATACGACTAACAAAATCGATCCAAACGACATCGCTTTAATTGGAGGAAGATCGAGATCTCATACTCCCCCTTTTCTCCTTACTTATGAAATTTTTAACAAAAATGTACATAATTGTTTAGTGGATTCAGGTGCTTCATCGAATATTTTACCAAAGTCCATATGCACCAAATTAAACGTTCAACCACAGAAATCCGTTGTTCACATAGTTCAGCTGAATCGATCTCAAGTCGAAGTCATTGGCGAACTAAATCAAGTAACCATAAGGCTATCATCCAACCCGAAGGTATGTCAAGTTATTGACATTTTAGTCGCTGATATCCCTGAATTTTATGGCTTAATTCTTAGCAAGGATTGGTCAGAAAAAACTGCATGGATACTTCGCAACTGACTGGTCGCACATGTGGCTGCCTTACAATGGTAAGCCAAATCAAATAAAAGTTGAACGAGAATTACATCAGAAGTACATAGTAACGGAATTAGAGGATAAAATGAACCAGTAGCATATAACAATAGCATAATTGGCAATTACTTAGTGGATTCTTTTCTCGGCAATTTTAATGCTCATATGTCACCTTATTTAGAACACTCTGTTTTATCCCAAGTTGAAAATTTTTCTCAAACGGATAGTTCAAAATGTATCAATTTTTTAGATAGACCTGTAAATAAATCTTTGTTTTGGAAATTATTTTTTGATGGTTCTAAATCTAACGAAGGAGCAGGAGCAGGATGCGTGCTAATTAGTCCAGAAGGAGATAAAATCATGTTAACATACAGGCTCGAATTTGATTGTACCAACAATACAGCAGAATATGAGGCTTTAGTTCAAGGGTTGTACAAAGCAATCGGGCTAGACATAAAGTACATCCACGTCTTCGGAGACTCTGAAATTATAGTTAGACAGGTACGGAATACTATACATTACTTATCAGGTCATTTAAAACACTATCAATCTTTAGTTCAAGATCTAACTGAGCATTTTATAGCATTCAATATTTCATCAATTCCCAGACTCCAGAATGCAAGCGCTGAACTTTTAGCTAATGTAGCTTCTAAGCTCATTCCTTCAGAAGATTTTAGTCCAGATAGATTCTCAATAGAATTAATCTTTAGACCTTCTATTCCTGACAACATCACAAATTGGAGAATATTCAACGACGATCCTGATATCGTAAATTTCCTTACTTCTAAAGGATCCTACTCCAACCAAATAATCGACGAAGATCAACATGATCGACAATTAAAACAAGATAGCACTAACAATGCTATACCTAAATCAGTGGTCAAGTTAGAAGACCTGTACAATTTGAAAGATCGGTTTAAAAGGTCTACCAATTTGAAGCTCCAAAGTTCAACTTTAAATTATGAATTAGTAAACCTAGGAACCGATGCCAAACCCCAAACATAAATCTAGGCCTTGGCCTAGCCCCCAAAGAAAAACTAGCATATATTCGTCTTTTGAGACAATACAAAAACGTTTTTGCTTGGAACTATGATGAACTCAAAACATACGACACTTCTATCATCCAACATACTATTCCAATGACCGATAATGAAAAACCTGTCCAACAAAAATTGAGAAAGATTCATCCCAACTTAGAAAATCAGATAAAAACTGAACTCAATAAGCTGTTGAAAGCCAAGATAATCTTTCCCGTCAGACATTCTAAATGGGTCTCCAATATGGTACCTGTTAGAAAGAAAAATGAAGATATTAGAATTTGTATTGACTTTCGCAATCTTAACAAAGCCTATCAAAAAGACAATTTTCCCTTACCACCTATGGAGCAGATATTGCAGACAGTGGCAGGCTCAAAATTAATGTCTTTCTTGGATGGATTTTCAGGATACAATCAAATTCTGGTACATCTTGATGATCAATTAAAGACCACATTCAGAACTAAATGGGACACATATGCATATCAAAAGATGCCGTTTGGTTTGATTAATACTGGTGCCACATTCCAGAGAGCCATGGACATTGCATTTAAAGGTTTAGTCAATAAATCTGTAGTAATTTATTTGGATGATATAACCGTGTACTCCAAGAAACGAGGCGACCATCTCAAAGACTTGAAACAAATCTTCCAACGATGTTTAAGGTACGGAATTTCACTTAACACAAAGAAATATTTTTTCGCATTAAGTGAAGGGAAACTTCTAGGATTCATAGTGTCAAAATCTGGAATTCACATCGATTTTGACAGAATCAAAGAAATTTCTGAAATATCCCTACCTCATAACAAAAAAACCATGCAATCTTTCCTTGGTCAAATCAATTTTGTAAAGAGATTTGTTCCAGATTTTTGACGAATCGTATCTCCTTTACAAACCATGATAAAAAAGAACTCTAATTTTAAATGGGGCCAAGATGAACATGAAGCGTTCAACTTGATCAAACAAGCTAGTATTAATGCTCCATCTTTAGCAACTCCAAATTTTTCTGAGCCTTTTATTTTATACACATTTGCCAAGATAGGTCATATGCTGCGATACTCACTCAAACGAATCAAGAAAAAGCGGAAACACCAATTGCTTTTTTCAGTTCAAATTTGCAGGGTGTTGAATTAAATTACTCAGATGTGGAGAAACAAGCTTATGCTGTTTTCAAAGCAATCAAATACTTCAGGCCTTTTCTACTCAAAATCCATACTAAAATTATAGTACCGTTTCCAGCGGTAAGTAATCTTCTAGTACAAAAGGATGTGGGTGAGAAGAGGGCCAATTGGGTAACTGCCTTACAAGAATATGACATAGAAATTAAACCAGCAAACATTGTAAGAGGTCAAGGCTTTTGCAAAATTGCTGGCAGCGTCACAAATCTGAAATTCCATCTGTAGAGGTACAAGTGTGCGAGGTTAAGCCTAAACCATGAAGAGTCATTATACGCTGATATCATTTATTATCTTAAGAATGGATATGCTCCTTCATACCTCGATCATACTAAGAAAAGAGCTCTAAGGTTGAAAGCCAAACAATATCAGCTCATAAATGATATTCTTTTTAGAATAAATTACGATTACGTTCTCCTTAGATGTCTTGAGAAATCTGAAGCTGATAAAGTTTTGCAAGAACTCCACGATGGGCCAGCAGGCGGACACTATGCTGGAGATGCTACTGCACATAAAATCTTGCACGCAGGGTATTACTAGCCCACGTTATTCAAAGACTCGCACAGTTACGTGAGGAAATGTTAAGTCTGCCAAACTACTGTTGGGAGACAAAAGAAGCCATCCTTACCACTACAACCAGTTAACATCAACCAACCTTTCAGTCAGTGGGGATTGGATATAATAGGTGAGATCGTTCCTCACTCTTCCAAGCAACATAGATATATTCTTACAACAACAGATTATTTTACTAAGTGGGTAGAAACAGTTCCACTCAAGACCGCTAATGCTGAAAATATCATTGAGTTCATAGATCAATTTATAATCACCAGGTTTTGATTACCTTCCACTTTAATGTTCGATAATGCATCATACTTTTCTGGAAATGCAATGACTGAATTTGCACTTAAAAGAGGATTCAAATTTAAATATTCGGCCAATTATTATCCACAGGGCAATGGGTTAGCCGAGTCTACAAATAAAAACCTAATCAGGATTATCAAAAGAACATTAGACCAAAATCATAAAAATTGGCATAAATCCTTAATATACGCTTTATGGGCAAACCGAATAACGAGAAAAGCTTCCATCGGCACTTCTCCCTTTAATTTAGTTTATGGGAGAGAAGTGGTTCTTCCGACTCATT
>APFE031333443.1:22108-65613 GCA_000404065.3 Pinus taeda
TTACATTAGGCATTTACGAAAAAGACACCAACTCTCTTTCAGATTTTGATTTTTCACTTGTATAAATAGCAAATCTTTTGGAAAATTGATCTTTATTATTGAAAGATACAGTTAAAGACTCTAACCTAGACATGACACTAGTTTCAACTTCATAAAGTTTGATGAAAATAACCTTTAGTGAAGAAATTGTTTTATATCAGTGCAATGAAAGGTATCAATAACAAAATAAAGATTCTCTGTAGAACAACGACTTCCAAAAACTCTATCATTGTCGGCCAGAGCTATCTAAAAGAAACAATGACTTCCTCCCTGCTAAGGAAATCACAAATTTCAGAGGAACAATCCAAGGGTACACTTCATCTTGAAGAATGAGAGGTCTCATCACAAGCCGGCTTATCATAATCACAAATATTATAACTTGTTGACTTTGCCAAATAATGCATACCACAATAGGGCAATGACTCAAGATTGTTACAATCAAGAGGCAAGGGGTCTCATCATGAGCCAGCTTGTTCAGCAAAGTTATAAATCGAGTGAATGACTGTGTCATAAATTGGCTATCAAACCAAGACATTGTTCTTTAAGAATAAAAAGAAAATCAAAGCAATAAGTGTGGATGTGGATTCTTCTGTGAGAGTTGTAGGTTTCTTTAAGTAGGACACAGGATCATTGTTGGGTAACAGGTAACCCTATCGAGGCTATAAACGCCTGCTGGAAGCAGAGGCTTTACCTATGACAAATGAGCATATTTAAAACTGGTTTACAGAGAAGACTTTGTTTTATCTTTACAGGCCAAGTAATGACTAATCTAAACACAACGACTAACTTGAGGGAGCAAATAATCAAAGTTGAAAATAGCTTAAACAAAATGTCGTTGACAGGTTAGAGCATAATGTACTTTATCTTTCCATAATAAAGTTTAATTTTCTAAAAAAAATTATGTTTTGGACGCTGAAAAAATTCAATAGAAACACAGAGATCACTGGTTCTTCCAAGTGAATCGCCAATTGTTGTGGCCACCAACAACCCCCCTCCTTATGAAGTGTTATTGCTAATACTAAATAAGTGGGGACCCTCAGTAAAAAATTTTAAAAAATCAAATTAGTGTTATATTTTCTTTTAGATGAAACTTACAACATCATGGACTTAGGAAAATACCTTTGAAGAATCTAAAAACCTAAGTTTCATAATGAAGAAAGTAAATTCACTACTTAAGAGATATCGCATCACGCAAAGAATGATAGGGTACCTTCTAATGAGTTAAAATGATAAAAAGCGCGAAATTGCGACGCGAAACTTCATCGCATTGCATACATTAAATAAACACTTACATTGAAAAACTTTAAAATCGCCGATATGCGATATCGCATATCGCGCATCGCAAAAACCACATGAATTACACATAAGGATTATAACGATTAAGAGATTTGCGATATTGCGATACTGCGAAGTTGCGATGTTGCGATATTGCGATATTGCGACCTTGCGATAAAACATCACGATGAAATTGCGATAATGCAATACAACGATCTGCGATATCGCAAAGCAAAATCGCAAGACCTCTCCATCGCAGTTGGTTCTGGCTCATTATTCAATAAAACTTTTTCTAAGCCAAGAATTGGTCATGCATTTTAATGTGAATTAACGAGTTGTTGCCAGTTGCTAATGAAGTATAGTGTTGTGTTTTTTGAAGAACCAGTTCACGTAAGGTGGCATGTTTCGCATATCTTCGGCATTTAAGTTTTCTTGTCATTATTTTTTTTTATCATTACTTCCACCTCAAATGTAAACTGCAGGAAGGAAGGACAAAGCGTTATACAAGGCAGTATGCAGAAAATTATGAGGAGGAAAGGCAGCACTCCAATGTCCATTTCGGAAGGCACACCTAATCCACTTAAGGGAGAGAAAGAGCCGCAGAACTCTTCTGGAGCATCCATCATAGATTTATCATATACAACCATGATTGAATGGGTACTGAACGATGCTGATAACAGAAACAAACAATTTAATGCTCAGGGTCAGGAAATCACGGAATCACTATTTTTACAAATTTTGAGCTTTATACCCAATAAGAGAAAAAGGCGCAAGAAGCGAAAAACGCATCAAGGAAGCCCAGATCAAGAAACAAAGGCTTAGCGCTAGCGCTAATCGCGCATCGCTGAGAAAACTTGCTCGAAAAGGAAGGCTCCTAATTACTCAGTCACCTGCAAGCCCCGAAAATTGCAAGAAAGCAACAATAGAAACAAACTGGAATCAGAAAACTAAAGGAAAAGCAGACGCAGTCCAAGGGTTAAACAAGTTGAAATGGGATTATTACCAGGTATATATGGTAATGCCACATAGTCATTGGATGACTCTCAAGTATATCATCAATTTTACTGAGAAGATAATGCCAGCTCTTTCTGATTCTGTTTGCTTAACTCAACCAAAGACGAAAGACAGTCAGCCGACTCCACTCAGGAAAATACTGAATGCTTGCGACGTTAAGGAACAAATTTAGAAATAGTTAGATATTAGATTTAATTTTAGAAATAGTTTTGCTTAGAAAGAGGACGGTCATTTAAACCGAATCCTCAATTTATATAAATAAGTTATTTAGTTAGTAGTATTTAAACCCTTCTCATGCATTTAGAGAAGGGTACAGAAATTTATCAAAAACTTGTCCTCAAAACATGCCCTTTTGCACCCTCAAAGGAGGTTTTGGTGAATGAATGGAACAGGGATTATTTGATATTTGCATTTGATATCTGCTACTGATGTTGCACTTCTGTACTCGTAGTGGATGTTAAATCAAGGAGAGATAAATCAATTGTCACTTGAAGCTCATGAGTAGGACTAGTTATAAATAGTACTTTTATCTCTTAACCATTTCTGCTTATGCGTTAAAGTGATATTCAGTTTTCAGTTGTTTATATATTACAGCATGGATGCCTGAGTTATCATTTGGCACTTTTGTACAGCGATAACTATTTGTTTATGCTTAGTGTATGAATAGTTCATTTATGTGATAAGTTTTCACAACTGTTTCGTCTAACTTCTTATACGAAGTAGTTCATCTTTATTGAATTCTTTTCTTATAATAGCTGAATGATCTTTATTACCAGTTATTGTTTGAAATCTTTTTAGATCGCATAGAAGAAAGATCACACCCCGGGTTAGCATAAATTTTGATGTTTTTCTGTTTATTAGAATACAACAGCGTAGCATTTGATTAGAATTAAGATAGAAGTATTCCATTTAGAACAGAAATACCCATCTTTCTCACACACACACTGAATTAGGAAACTAGTCCCATATCCCCAGTCGGACCCACTATACTAAACGGATAAGGAGCTGCCAACCAAGGTCCGGACCGGGCGGGTATCCCCCTTGTTGTTAACCCGATTTTCGGGGCCTTCAACAGGTCCCCAATCATCTCACAGAGATAGATATTATAGTCCCCAACAATCTCCAAGAGACAGTTTTGCAGGAAGAAATCTTGAATTCTTATTCATGAACAATGTAGAATGCTTCAAGTGTCACAACATTGGTCATATGGCACGTGATTATAACTTAACTTGGGCTCTTACACAAGCTAGAACCATGCAAAAGAAGAAAGTTACACAAGTATGGAGAAGGAAGGAAATACAATCCGAAAGTCCTTTGAGCTCTCCAGCCAACAACATATGTCATTGGCCTGAATTTTGACAATCTAAGCATTTTATGAGAAGACTCTGCCAAAAGGAGATGATGCATACAATTAGGGGGAGCCTGTAATTCTTGGTCATTATTTTTGAAGCTATTAGTGAAAGGGTCCTTATGAAATCCTTTCTGAATTATATTAACAATGATTCTTTAATAAAGATCATTTCCCAGGGGTACTCCATTGAAGAATGACCCTGTAACCATTCTTTGGACTGTTGTTAAAGATGTTTTCCACTTAATCACTAAGTAGTATTTGAAGCAACAGAGAAAGTCATCTAATGCTAGAGAAAATAGGGAAAACCACTATGGTGCTGTTATCGCAGAGGTTTATGTCTTAACTCAGGGATTTAATGAGAAAACAGACAAATTTTGAACACTAAAAGAGGAAATCTTCAAACAGACAGATACATCTGGAATGAAGATTGAAATAAGAGAAGCTGGTAGCATATAACAAAACTGAAGCATTGCATGAAGATGCAAATTAGTGATTGGATCTAAAAGACAGGCATAGACTGGATATCTAAATCTGCTAGGGAAATAACATGGCAAAAGGCACAACCTCACTGATAAAATATCGCAATAGTAAGGCACAACCTCTCACCATTTCACCCAAATGAAATGATGTTGAACATTGGATGGCAGTGATTTAAAGAGAAGCACAGACACAAAGAAACTCAGATCTGAAGAAAGATGGCAAGAAAGATAATCTCAGTGGCATTTTTCTCTAGATTTGGACTATGAAGGTCTCTCAATTCTGCATGTGGAGATAGCAATATGAATTGAAGCATAAAAGCCTGAACTTGGACACTTGGTGTATAGCTATTTGAAATCTAATTGTAAGCATTGAAGTAGAGCATCCTTAAGCATTGTTGAAGCCATGATAAAGCAATTCTGAGACATGAAGAGGGAATAATGTGCTAATTGATGATAAAGCATCAATCCTTCTATCTTGAATAAAAAGAAGAAGAGCACCATGACAGGGGGAGTCATAGACCCGTGAAGATCTACCATTCATGAAGAACAGAAGCAGTTTGATAGGGGGAGTCCTAGAGCACTCATTTGCCATTAATGTCAAAGGGGGAGAGAAGAATAATATTGCCATCAATAACAAAGGGGGAGATTGTTGACATAGGTTGTCATTAATGTCAATATGGCAATATTCTGGATACTAGAGGATGACATGAAGCCAAGGGGAAGCCAAGCGGATCCATGAAGAGACAGGAGCAAGGCCATCAGGATAGCCAAGCCATACGCAAGAGGAGTTACCAAAGGAGGCATATCAAAGCATATTACAGGATATCAGAGCAAGAGAGGCATTCGTATATGCAAGGAGGTCTTTGAAAGACACTGCCAAGCCAGAGGAGCTGCAGGAGGAGCCATATATATATATATATATATATATATATATATGCCAACACATGCATTCATATATGCAAGGAGGTATGCCCAGGAAGAACCAACAGGAGAAGCCATACATATATATACCATGCATATACGCCAAAGTACAGGAGCAAACAGAGCAAACAAAGGACGCAAACAACGATCGGAGCAACAAAAGAACAACCAAAGTTATAAGGAAGCAGACAGAGCCATTAGAGGAGCAATGGGTGCATTTATATTATCGGGAGCTATCGGGCCACAAAAGAGGTATATGCATGCAAACACAGGGGGAGGAGCATATATTATATATGTGTGTGCTTTTATGCTATCGTAAGCACAAAACAATAGATATATATGCATGCATTTAAACACTATCGGGAGCACATAACATTCGGGGGCCATATATGCTAAAGGAATACACTATTGGGAGCTATCGGAGCAAGAATGTGAAAAAACGCACTATCGGGAGCTATCGGTGACTAAAAAACCATATATGTGTGCTTTAACATTATCGGCGGCCAAAAACCATATAATATGCATTTAATGCAAACAGAGGCGGAAGACTTGGTTATATATGCAAATACACCATCGACAACAAAAACCATGCTTATATGCGTTTAACACTATCAGGGGTGCAAACGGCGGCCAAAGCATATATATATATATATATATATATATATATATATATATATATATATATATTCCAAATACACTATCGGAGGCGGAGCAATATATTATATCGCAACCTATTGTTATATCGCATCTGCGGTAATCGCGATGTATAAAGGGTTGTCAACCCCAAACTCCCGACTACGATATTTATATGAATATCATATAACTATGATATGTGCAGACCCGTTGCGGCATTGTGTTATGGTTGAATGCTATATCGCATCCACCCATCGCAACAATACACAATGGAATTTCACTCTCCCGAGCGCTGATTGCGATGTAAGTCACAGACCCGATGGTCCAATTGCAACATGGTTCAATGCAATATCACATCCACAAGTGGATCAGTCGTCGGCCATCGGCGGTGTCATGGGCCTGACATATAAAGGACTTCCAGAAGTCGCAAATCGTCGATTGCGATTTAAGCAGCAAACCTGATATAGGAATAGATGCAGGTAAAATAAATTTGAAGTCTGCCTTTAGCTTTTTTTGCATGTTTTTCATATATTTCTTGTGTAACTCAAAAATGTATTGCACTGGGCTTTTGAGGCAAAAATACATTAAGGAACGGTCTCGATAGTTTAGGACGTTGAGCTATGCCCGTTGCGATTGTGATAGGACGTGGCCTGTCGGTTACACCGTAAAGATTTGTGTATGCCTGCTATCATTGTCGAAAGGAGCATTGTTACAGTTTTAATGGGGAAGATGTGTTCTCCGTGAATTATTTGGCACTCTCTTATGAATTAATGTATCTTGTGAGCACGATGAGACAGAGGAAGCTACAGCGACAGACAAGCCAGTGGTGAGGAAGCTGAAGCAGGCAAGGAGGAAACCAAAGAGCCAGCGAGAAAGAGGAAACTGATAATCAGAGGATCAGGTATGAATAAAAACAGGAAAAACAGAGAACGGTAGAGTGGTTGAATGCTAGTGAATGTTGTTGAAGGCTATTGAACGCTATGGAAAATAAGCTAGAGGAGACAGAGGCAACGAGAGGATCCAGCAAAACAGAAAGAGGGCCGAAGGGCCAACGGGACAGCAGACAATCGAAGGGGAGAAGTAGCCAGCAGAGAAGATAATCTTGAACAAGAAGCTGTTCTTTATGCAGAGCTTAGTGCAGCTAACAGTAGACTGACTAGAGCTGCGTGAAGACATTATCAGAGAGCATGAAGGCTATGGGAGACTATGTGTGGGCAGTTTGCAGAGTTGTAAAGACTCATTCATAAGAAGACTAGTTGTCATTGATACCATAGCTTGGAGACTATAGTGAAGCTGTAAACAGACAGAACTCAACAGAGAATATTACTATCAAACATGCCTTGACAAGATTGGGTAGGAACCCTTGGGGTTGGTGCCTCAGAAGTGAGAATGATTGGAGTCCTTGGGGCGGGAGCCTCAGAAGTGAGAAGGATAGGAGTCCTTGGGGTTGATGCCTCAGAAGTAAGAGGGATTGGAGTAGGAAATGGAAGGATTGAAGTCCTTGGGAGTTGGTGCTCCTAAGTCCAAGATTGGTGCCTTGACGAAATAGAGTTGGTGCTCTGGAGATTGGAGCCTCACCAAAGTCCGAGTTGGAGCTTGGCAACTAATTGCAACCACTTAATATTGTATCTATTTTACTGCAAAGATTATATTAATAAAAGAATTTATTATTGTTGATTCATCTTGTGTTCTGAATATAAATTGTTTAACTGGTAAAACAATAGTCGGAAAAAGAAATATTGATTCACCCCCCCAGTGTTTTCAACATCCTAAGGATCCTTCCAATACAAATAACCATTTAAAATACAATACTTAACATATTTCAATCTCAAAAATCTAGCCCGTGAATTATCTATTACTGGTGGTACTTGTAAAAATATGCAGAATGTAAACAACATCAACATACCATAGACATTGTTTGAAACAATCTTAAGCTTTAACAATTGATTCTTCACCTGGTAAATCTGATAATTCAAAAATAGAATTTATACCAACATCAAGATTTGTTTCAGTTATTAGTCTAGCCAGACCACGTCCTTTAATTAACTTGGTAGGATTTATTTCCAAGTCAAACTAAGATTTTAGCAATCCACGTCCCTCTTCTGCCATCACTGTCTTGATGTACTAAAATACCATTCATTCCAACATCTGACACATACACAATCACATGAGAATGCAAAATAAAAACTCTAAAATCTTTTAGTTCTTTGGTTAACACATATGCTTGTTTGTATATAATGTTGTACTTCAGTTCGACATCCCTCAATGCCCGACTGAAAAATGAGTTGGGTAGTTTGACTTGCCTCATTCTTTTAAAGCAACACACCGAAGATGGTGTGTTTGGAGGCGAAAGAGAAAATCATGAAATCCTTTGAAAAATCTGGACTAATGAGTAAAGGTTCTTCACCTAATCTCTCTTGATATCATTAAAATAATTCTTTGCTTGCTCAGTCCACTTAATCTCGCTCCCTTCCTTACGCATACTTTTTATTACTTTTAAAATTTCTGCAAAATTTGGAACAAAATGCAATAGAAAAATTACTTTACCTAAGAAATATTGCACTTCCTTCTTGTTTCTTGGCTGCTCAATCTTTTGGGTTGTTGTCACTTTGTTGGGGTCTATCTTGATGCCATCCTTTGATACTAGGTGTCCCAACAACTTGCCTTCCTTCATGGCGAAATGGGACGTTTTTGGATTTAGAGAAACTCCAAATTTCCTGCACTTGCTAGCGACTGCCCTCAGATGTTTCAAGTGGGTAGATTCAGATTTTGAGAAAACAATAATGTAGATAAATTCACAAACTTATCTCTTTCATTAGTGAAAGTTATGTCCATTGCAAGCTGAAAATTAGCTCTGACATTCATGAGTCTGAATGGCATCTTAGAATACATGAACGTACCCCATGGCGTGGTGAAGGCAATATTCTCCTGATCGTTTGGGTCAACCAGGATGAGATTGTATCCTAAAAACCCATCCAACATGGAAATCCTTTCTGCACCAACAACCTTCTGCAAAATGTGATCCATTTTCAGTAAAGGATAATTATCCTTCAATGCGACTTTATTTAAATTTCTGAAATCGACACACAGGGGGATTTCCCCCCTTTTCTTCTTCATTGGCACCAAGTTTGATACCCAATTGGAAAATATGAGTGGAATGATGATTTTTGCAGCTAACAATCATTTTACTTCTTTCTCAATCAGTGGCAATGGTTTCAAATTGATCCTTATTAAATTTTGTTTAAATGGATTCTCATCTTTCTTAAGTGGTCTAGTATGCTAGATGATGGTCTGATAATAAATATTCAAATTTGTGTACCTCCAAGCGAATATATCAACAAACTATTTCAATAATTCTGCATATTTTGGATCTGCTCCTTTTTCAAAGTGTTAGAAACTTTGACTATCTTTGGATCATTTTCAGTCCCCAAATTGTAATCCTCCATCTCACCATCGCTTGGAAGAATCCTTGGCTTAACTGCCACATCATTAGAATCGAACAATCTTTCTAAAGGAACCACGCCTCTAGGAATTATATTATTACTTAACTGAATAATTTTTTGTCCAGACACAACATTCAAAAAGACTATTGTCTCAGAATTCTTATCTGTAGTTTCATCTTCATGCTTTTGTATTGGAGCGTTGAGAAATTAATCTATTATTTCAAGAAATGTTTTGATTTGTTGATAATCTTCAAACACTTTCCAGTGGTTTGTATTATCCAAAATTGAAGGCCTATTTCTAACATTAATCTCATACTTTTCATTTGGATAGATTGGAATTCTGATGCACTAGTAGTTGTTGCTAAAGAGTCTGCAATTCCATTCTCCTCTCTTGATACCAGTGAGATCTCATGTTCAGAAAATAAGTTAAAAAATATATCCCAAACCTCATTCTTATAGGCTCTCATTCTCGGATACTTAGTTTGATAGGTACCTTTGAATTGGTTCACAATCAGCTCTGAGTCTCCAAAAATGTGAATTTTCTTCGCCTTTTGCTCTCCTAACAAAGTTAGCCCAATAATGGGAGCTTCATATTCTGCGACGTTATTTGTACAGTCAAAATGTAGTTTAAATGAATGTAATTGGCTTGTAAAATCTGGTGGAAAAATCCATTCTCCTCCTCCAGAACCCTTCTCGTAAGTGGAGCCATAAAAATGTAATTTCCAAACTTCATCTCAAAATTTTTGAACTTGTTCTTGTTGAATATTAGTTTCATTTTCTATTGATGTTTCTCCCTCAAAACATCAATCATTGAAGAAAATTTGTGATCCTAGTTTCATCTCTACTGCATAGATAGGATGATTATTCGGCTGGTATCTGTTGCTCACCATATAGGCCATTTAAAACTCTCAGTACAATCTTTTCATTTCACCAAACAACGAGATAGAGGCATAGGACATGACCATTTGTAAAGTTCCTACCAATCTTGTTGCCCAAGATCGGGATAACAACATGCCAAATCTGGTTGGAATCTCTGCTACTACTATATCCATCAATACACTCTTAGCAGGAAACTGAACTAAGGTGACAACTAAATCCATTATCATCCCTAAGGATTTTACTTTTCTGGAATCAAAAGAGAACAAATCTTTGTAGGGTTTGATAATTTGGAGTCCTAGATAGTCCTTGACTGACTTAGGCATGAGGTTATGTGAAGCTCTGAAGTCTAACAATTGTGAAGGATCATATCATGTATATTCAGACTTACATAAAATGGGGGTACATCATCGTTTAAACTAGTGATGTTTGGACCAAAAACAAATTCAAGAGCATCATCATCTAGGATTAAAGAATCTTGTGAATTTATGTTGACTTGATCAATTTCTGAATTTTTAATCATAGTAGAAATTATTTTCCTATATTGTTCATTTCTCAAAAGTTCGGCGAAAGGAATGGATACTTTCAACTTACTAATTTCAGACACTAAATTAAAGGTTGACTGTGATTTTTCTGCATTTTTGGTCTCCTTTTCTTGCTTCTTCTGGTTTTTTCAGATTGTCCTTCTTTGGCTCCTCTGGTTTCTTTAATATATCTTTTCTAGGTTCATCTTGTTGTTCAACTGTTGTCTTTTGTGGCAGAGCTTTGATAGGGACATTTTGGTTTTCGAGGTTGTATTGCCTTTGAAAATATGCCACCGCATTATTATATCCCTGCTGATAAACAACTAAATCACAAAGACGAACATTGTCTTTTTCTCCGGAGTATCCAACAGAAATGTCATGTTCTTCTTTGGTGGAAAATACTTGGGTTTCTTTATCATCGAAACACCCAATCTGACAATCTTCCTCATAAATAGTATCCTCATCAACAAAATATTCTAGAAAAGGAGGTCGAACAATAGGTTGTTGTTCTTCAGGACCTTTCTGCTCTTCAGGGCCATTTTGAGTAGCCCAGGGTCTCCTAAAATTTGGATTTCTGACTTGAGGTTGATTTTCATTTTGGGGAGTTAATTTATCCACCAACTTCTCCATATTTTTTAGTATCACATTGAATTTTAGGTCTGGAGATGAAGATGAATTGTCTTTGAAACCTACTCTCCTTTCAACCTTCATTTTTGCCTTCTTCGCCAATAAATTGGCCTCCACTCCAATCACATTACTCTGCATTTGCTCTAAAGTAGCAGGATTCCTTTCATGGAGATGATAAGCCAACTCAGCATCAAAGCAATCAGGGTAGTGTAATAAAGCTAAACTAGGAGGTTTGATCTCATCCGAAATAGAATTATAAATCTTGTTAAACCTAACCACGAATTCTTGAACACATTCCCTTGTGTTCCTTTTAAGGGCATCATACTCAGCTAAAATTTGCAAGGAGATTTTCTTCACTTCCCATATAGCAAGAAACAACTGTTCAAATTGCTGGAAGGTATTGATACTAGCTACAGGTAAAGATCTGAATGATTTCTTTACCTCACTTGATAGACTTTGTGCAAAAAGTCTCAATTTTACGTCCTCATGGTCAACTTATTCTAGATCTATAAAATCGTTAAGTTTGTCTAGATGTTGTTGAGTTGTATAATAATGTGGGAGATCATGGATTAGCCCTCCAAGATTCAAAGGTGCATATGGGCAACCATAGGGTTGAGACGTGAAATTATACTAACAACAGGAGTAAGGACAACGGAAGTCACAGGGACTAAGATTGTTGGAATAACAGTTGATGGAATAGGATTTTGAAAACCTCCAGAGGACAACTGAGTAGTTGGGGTAAACAAGGTTGGGATAAAATAAGGAAAATTTGGAGATTTAGCAACAACTGCTTGAATTTCCCGAACTTTATGTTCTAGTTTTTGAAAATGAGATGAAATCTCAAAATCTCGGGCTAAAAGCTCTACTTCCAAGATAGAGGGCCCAGGAGTGAATGTCTTAAGATCTATTGGATCAATAGAAGTATCTGATAGACTACTTTTAAAATTAGATCTAAGTAAATTACTTTCAAACTTAATACCTAACACCAAGTCTTCAAAGGTTTCAAGATTTGTAGGTAGAGAAAAAAATCTTTCTAAATCGACCGTACATGTTTCCTTAGGAGCCTTTTTCCTGAACAACTTTTCTGGGCTTGATAAGATTGAGGTGGATTTGGATCAGGGTTCCTCAGAGTATAAATGCCTATAAGAGCCAGAAATTTGTTAATAAGAACCCTTCAGATCATAATGTGGAGTCACTAGAACAAACATCTTGTAGGCAAACTAATATACAAATCTTTCTTTTCCCTCAAAGATCTGATCTTCAACAATCAAATTGTCTGGGGAAAAAATATGATTTTCGTTTCCCCAACAATGACACCAAAATGTTATCACTTAGGGAAAACCCTGGCTATGGGAAAAACCGTAAGGTAACCTCAAACCTCTTTTAGGTTGAAAGATGGCCCTTCAACCCGGAGAGGTATCTCTCCGTAAAACTCAACTACTCTATGGTCACTATAGTAGTAGGTTTCACAATTAAGTTCGATGGCTAGATTTAGTTTATAGGATAAAATTGGTTGGGTTGTTTATAAAACAAACCATTGGGTATGGAGTTCAGTTCTAGACATGTAAAGCTACATATCCAATGATCAAGCTATAAAAAGCATGATAGCAACAAATCCTTTGTCTGTTTGAGAAATTAGAAGAAAATAACTCAAATGAAACAGAGTGTATAAGTGATTGAGGTAACAAATATTAATCGTTGCTAAATAAAAGAAAGGAGCATAAATGAATCCCAATCTTAGATACTAGCATTTTTAGACATGAAAGAAAGCGTTTATAACAAAGAGGAAACTAACAGGAAACTACAACACATGATTTTCCTATAAAATGCTCATAAAAAACTATAATATATTCAAGACTGCTCAAATATACTAGAATGCAAATGTTTTTCAATAAATTCCAACCCTTCTTCATTCTTCATAAACTGTTTTATGGAACTTACATCAACCGATTGCAAAATAGTAGTCTCCAGACTAATTACAATAATCTAAGATATCTAGATATCTTTAAGTTCATGCATGTAAACGAAAACTTAAATACATTCAATTTTTTCTAAAAATAACTACTGTGAAATATCTCACAAAATTTCTTCCTTGGAAATAGAAACAGGTCCCTAATTGGTAGCACAACATCCTAGCTTGCAAAACAGGTCCCTATGCTAAACAGGTCCAAGTTTCCACCAAAATTGCCTATTAATCTTTTCTTTCATTCGGACCTCTTGGTGAAAAAACGTTGACACTGTTGCTGTCAACTTCATTGGTTTTATGATTTGTAGCTTTCGCTGACAAACTGACTATCAACATTTCTTTTCCGCCTGTTTCAAAATCGCTGACAGTAGGAAGGTTAACATTTCTGCTTGTATGAATTCCGCTAACAACAGAGATGTCGGCGCTCCCCATTTCCTCCAAAATTGCTGACAAATTGAATGTCGGCCTTCATCCTTGGATCGTTTTATATTAGCGGGCAGACAATTTCATCCCAAAATCACTGACAATGGATTTGTCAGTGTCACCAAAAATGTTGACGATGGGAATGTTAGATTTCCAATTGTTCCCCTCTATGCAAAAACTATAAGGTCGATTATCAGCGATAAAATAAAAACTCCAATTTCGTGAAATAGATAGGAAAATTTTCAAGTTTACTCCCCCAAGCCTCTTATCTGAGGGTACTCGCTGCCCTAAGAAGTACATCCACCTTCTCTAGTCTTTGTTTTTTGCTTTGCCTTGTCTCCATAGGACTTCTCTTTACAATTTCTTTGTCTCTACTCTTCTTATAGCCTGTATCCTTCCGGTTGATGATGAGGTCCTTCAATGGAATATTGTCAACATCAATCACTTCTTTAGCCAACTCTGGGTTATTTATGAGTTTGATTTTGTATCTTAATTTTTTTGTTGGCCTTGTATGGGGTCTCTTGCCACCCTTGAAAAATTCAAACAATTTCTCCTCCTCTTGGATCTCAATCTCTGCTTCTTTGCCTTTAGGAACCTCTGTTTTAGTTTTGTCTGTAGGGGAGAGTTCAAAAGGTGGAGTCACAACTTGGGAAGAGTCGATATCAACAGGTAGGTTTATAGGGGATACACGGTTTGGTTTATGGAGCCTGACACTTTTCCTCTAGTAGACTTTGGGAATTTTAGGGCTAGAGGATGTAGATGGAATTTCTATGTTTTCTTAGCTGGGTGGTGGCTCAATAAGGGCTTGTCCTTTAGTTTTCTTCTCCTTTTTGGCAGTCTTTAGTCTGCCTCTTTGTATTTTAAGGGGTTGAGGTTGCAAACCTCCCCAAAAAAGGAAATGGCTCCAAGTCTTTTCTGCCCTGGCTAATTGTGATGCAGGAGCATCAAGACCTTTTTCTCCATTTGTAAATAGGGGGTGTGATAATATTAATTTGTAAATATGGGGTGTGATGATTTTTAATATTTTATTAATTAATTTGAATTAAATAGGATAAGGTGAGGATTTATGTAAAGCTAATTGTGATGCAGGAGCATCAAGACCTTTTTCTCCATTTGTAAATAGGGGGTGTGATAATATTAATTTGTAAATATGGGGTGTGATGATTTTTAATATTTTATTAATTAATTTGAATTAAATAGGAGAATGTGACGATTTATGTAAATATCTTTTTATTAATAAAAGGATATGAGGAAATTTAATGAATTGAAGGATTTAGTGATAAACACCTATCCTTTAGGGATCTTGAGAGATTTAGGGGTTGTTGAGGATTTTAAGGGATTGAGCATTTAATTTAATGATTTATAAATAGGAGGGTTTTTTGTGAGAAAAGGACATGAGAGATTAATAGTAGGTTTGGGGCAGCAAGGCTGTAAGCCTTCAGAAATTGTAAAGGGCCTTGGCATGGAAACATTTGGCCAGTAAAAAGGTGTAAGTCCTTGTTTTATTTCAGTTTATATACATTGGGTGATTTAGAAATTGTATATTTTTCGTAACATTGTCAAATTAATGATCGATGGCTTGAAATCACCTTTATTTATGTGAAACTGTTCTGCAAATCATCAAGGGTAAATGGTATTAAAATCTCTGTTTGCAAAGGGCGCGATTCTCATAAAAGATTTCTGTTAGAAATCGATTGATTAATATGAGGAACTGAACATAGAGGTGCGCAGAGTTATGTTGAACTTCCGTCGGAATTCAACTGCATTTGGCAAAGCAAATTGAACACATAACTCTTTTCTTTGCGGTAACTTGTTTCCAATATCAGCAAGGCGGATGTTTTCTTAAGAGTTTGTCATCCATCTTCCATGTCTTCGTTCTAGCTATGGCGGCTCGGCTTGTATGTTTTTTTTGGTATAGGATAAATGGAAGACACTATTTCGCATGGTAAAGAATGCTCCCCACGAGCATACAGGAGAAGCCGACACCGGAGCTGTTGGATAAGGTAATATCTGCCCATAATTACTGGATAGATCAGCGAGTTACGCAGTATGCAAATGTTGTCTGTAAAATAAGCAAGCACTTTCACAATTGTTGTCACGACTTTGGAGTTCGTATATCTCAAGGAAAGAGAAATATTTTCTTCACAAGTTGGAATCTGCACAGAGAACATGAGCAGATTTGTTGGGAGTAAAATCAATCTGTTTGTTTAACGTGTTTTCAAACTGTGGTTTATAGCTACAGGACGAGTTCGGATATCAATTAAGAGGAGATTGATCCACGGCTCTGGCAATTTCACTTTCCGAAATGGTGAAATCATTTATTAAAATCTAAACAACTGTTGCTATTGTTTATATAGAGGATTGTATTGTGGACTATAAATGTCGAGATCCATCGCTCCACCCATTACATGCAAAATTCCATTGCAGGCCGGATGAGCACTAGCTCGAAGTCTGCCTCGGCCAAAACAGTGAATGTGCGCGTGAAGGGTGTAGTGCAGGGAGTATTTTACCGGAAATGGACAACGGACAACGCTAAAGAATCAGGCTTAAAGGGGTGGGCTCGTAACAGGCGAGACGGCACTGTGGAGGCCGTCTTCTCTGGGGATCCGCAGGTCGTCGATAACATGCTCGAGAGGTGCAAACGGGGGCCGCCGACAGCAGTCGTCACAAGGCTGGAAAGCTCTCCGTCCCAGGAGACCGTGGGCGAAGCGTTTGAGTTGAAGCCAACTTGCTGACTAAAGTGGAAACACACTATCATTGTTCAGGGTGTAACTTAAGGTGTGATGGAGATGTAGATTTCTCAGATAAATATATCCGGCGTAACTACTCTTGGATATAGGCTTGCATTTTACAGAAAGATGAATAGAAAAAGTATTCAGCAAAATAATTTCCATTTAAGATACGTCGTCTTGTGTTTCAAAACATGATGCAGATGAAAAGTTGATGTCTATTAAATTCCTAGCATCTATGAAGTGGTGCATACATACAAACCTTTAGTTACATGATTATTTAAGAGTCTACGTGAAGAACTAAAGTCAAAATGTTCAACATAGAAGAAAAGCGTTACTTCACCTTGAATTTACTGAACCTTATCTCGGAGCTTGCGTCAATTTTTGGTATCAGAGCCTGGCTCTGTGGAATGTTTATTTTGAAGGTTCTGTTGAATTGAAAGTGTTTATTTTCTGAATGAGGACGAGAAGGTTTTTATTGAAAACTGAATTTATTTTTGACTGTATGAATGTTGGTTTTATGTAAATACGAGTATGATGAATAAAGTTCTGTATGAAAGTTTATTGAAAGTGGATTAAATAAAGTCCACACGTGAACAGATGCAGTTCACAAAGGAGGGGAAGATGACTGCTGATAGTCATTTCAGAGGTTCTGGAAAAGACCTCAATAGAGGAAGGAAGAGGGAAAATGCCAAGGTAAGTGGCATATGTGAACAGTTGACGGATGAAGAGTACGAGCGGGAGAAAGTCGAAATAGCAATTCAGCTTGAATTGTTAATGGAGTTATTGCAGGAAAATGTGAGAAACCAGACGCATGGTTGGACCATGAGAAAGAAGGTAAGGTGGCAGAAGTTGCATGCAAGAAGAGAAAAGCAGGTAAACATACAGTTGATGGATGAGCTGAGGAAGCTCGAACAGATGTTGAGTTGTAGAGAACTCAGAGAGGCTGAGTTGAAAATGGATGTTTCCATTTGTGGCCCGGAACATGGCGAAATTCTGGGTGAAGAGATCAATGAGGAAGATCTCATGAACTATTGGGATAGTTCAGAAGCATCTGAAGAGGTAATGATGAGAGAAACAGGTAAGGCTATGAAGCCTTGTAAATTTTCTCACAATTCATGTATGTTTGCAGGATGTGCGATAGATGGTGAGCAGTCTCATGGAACTGTCACAAAGGACAATGAAGTTCTTGAGGTAAAGTCTGGTAGAGGATTCCTTTCATAGAAGGAATGTGATGATTGGTCAACAGAAAATGAAGGTATGGAAAGTTGTGTAAAATTTCCGAGTTCTACTCCAGGTGAGATTGTGCAGTTGTATCTGAAGTTAGATCTTCAGAAGAGAGAGTTGGAAAAGCAGAGGATCTATGTTCAGGAAAAGTTGCTGAAAGACACAGAACAGGAGAAGATTTTCCAAACAGATGATGTGGAAAGGGGACTAACTGATAGTCTCATAGAGGAATTGAATCAGCATACTGAAGTGCTGGCAAAGGAGGACAAGGCACTGATGCCTTTTGATTTTTATTCTAACAAGTGTTTTGTGAATGCAGGTATTGTTGCAGAACATTTGACTGAGTTGAGTAGTCAAATGAAGGAAGAAGAAGTTTTATGTTCCAGAGGACTAGAGGGTATGGATGATCGGGTGGTAGTCAGAACAGAAACAAGCATAGAAGCAAGAAGTCAGCAAGTAACAATACCGATAGAGAGAGTAAAAACTGAGCAAGCCGTCTTAGCTCAGCAGACAGCAAGAAATCAACAGCCGGGAGATTATTTGGACCGAGAGATTGAAAGCATCAAAACACTGATGATGAAAGTATTCTGGAAGAGGCCAGCCGCAGTGAAACAAAGAAGCAGCAGCAAAAGAAAGACAACAAAATATTGCAAGAGCACAGCCAGTGGAGCGATGCAACATAAAGTGTGGAAACCTGGAGAAGAATATCAGAAAGAAGCAGCGACAAGTAGAAAGTTACAACACAAGATATGGGATCCAGGCATACACAAATCCGGACACATGATCAGGTGATCATGTTTAATTTCAACGTTGGGAGTCTGATGCAGGAGCATCAAGACCTTTTTCTCCATTTGTAAATAGGGGGTGTGATAATATTAATCTGTAAATATGGGGTGTGATGATTTTTAATATTTTATTAATTAATTTGAATTAAATAGGAGAAGGTGAAGATTTATGTAAATATCCTTTTATTAATAAAAGGATATGAGGAAATTTAATGAATTGAAGGATTTAGTGATAAACACCTATCCTTTAGGGATGTTGAGAGATTTAGGGGTTGTTGAGGATTTTAAGGGATTGAGCATTTAATTTAATGATTTATAAATAGGAGGGTTTTTTGTGAGAAAAGGACATGAGAGATTAATAGTAGGTTTGGGGCAGCAAGGCTGTAAGCCTTCAGAAATTGTAAAGGGCCTTGGCATGGAAACATCTGGCCAGTAAAAAGGTGTAAGTCCTTGTTTTATTTCAGTTTATATACATTGGGTGATTTAGAAATTGTATATTTTTCGTAACATTGTCAAATTAATGATCGATGGCTTGAAATCACCTTTATTTATGTGAAAGTTGTTCTGCAAATCATCAAGGGTAAATGGTATTAAAATCTCTGTTTGCAAAGGGCGCGATTCTCAGAAAAGATTTCTGTTAGAAATCGATTGATTAATATGAGGAACTGAACATAGAGGTGCGCAAAGTTATGTTGAACTTCCGTCGGAATTCAACTGCATTTGGCAAAGCAAATTGAACACATAACTCTTTTCTTTGCGGTAACTTGTTTCCAGTATCAGCAAGGCGGATGTTTTCTTAAGAGTTTGTCATCCATCTTCCATGTCTTCGTTCTAGCTATGGCGGCCCGGCTTGTATGTTTTTTTTGGTATAGGATAAATGGAAGACACTATTTCGCATGGTAAAGAATGCTCCCCACGAGCATACAGGAGAAGCCGACACTGGAGCTGTTGGATAAGGTAATCTCTGCCCATAATTACTGGATAGATCAGCGAGTTACGCAGTATGCAAATGTTGTCTGTAAAATAAGCAAGCACTTTCACAATTGTTGTCACGACTTTGGAGTTCGTATATCTCAAGGAAAGAGAAATATTTTCTTCACAAGTTGGAATCTGCACAGAGAACATGAGCAGATTTGTTGAGAGTAAAATCAATCTGTTTGTTTAACGTGTTTTCAAACTGTGGTTTATAGCTACAGGACGAGTTCGGATATCAATTAAGAGGAGATTGATCCACGGCTCTGGCAATTTCACTTTCCGAAATGGTGAAATCATTTATTAAAATCTAAACAACTGTTGCTATTGTTTATATAGAGGATCGTATTGTGGACTCTAAATGTCGAGATCCATCCCTCCACCCATTACATGCAAAATTCCATTGCAGGCCAGATGAGCACTAGCTCGGAGTCTGCCTCGGCCAAAACAGTGAATGTGCGCGTGAAGGGTGTAGTGCAGGGAGTATTTTACCGGAAATGGACAGCGGACAACGCTAAAGAATCGGGCTTAAAGGGGTGGGCTCGTAACAGGCGAGACGGCACTGTGGAGGCCGTCTTCTCTAGGGATCTGCAGGTCTTCGATAACATGCTCGAGAGGTGAAAACGGGGGCCGCCGACAACAGTCGTCACAAGGCTGGAAAGCTCTCCGTCCCAGGAGACCGTGGGCGAAGCGTTTGAGTTGAAGCCAACTTGCTGACTAAAGTGGAAACACACTATCATTGTTCAGGGTGTAACTTAAGGTGTGATGGAGATGTAGATTTCTCAGATAAATATATCCGGCGTAACTACTCTTGGATATAGGCTTGCATTTTACAGAAAGATGAATAGAAAAAGTATTCAGCAAAATAATTTCCATTTAAGATACGTCGTCTTGTGTTTCAAAAAATGATGCAGATGAAAAGTTGATGTCTATTAAATTCCTAGCATCTATGAAGTGGTGCATACATACAAACCTTTAGTTACATGATTATTTAAGAGTCTACGTGAAGAACTAAAGTCAAAATGTTCAACATAGAAGAAAAGCGTTACTTCACCTTGAATTTACTGAACCTTATCTCGGAGCTTGCGTCAAATTGGTTTTCGATTAATAGTTTTATCAGGGCATTTTGGTATATGTAATGGGGGGAGAGATCTATGTGGGCCCTGAACCTAGCTTCCATATGTTTAATGCTTTCTAGTAAATAAAACATGGACTAATTATGATTTGACCAACAATATGTACAAGGAAATAGAAGTGGTATAGGTTTACCCGATTAAACCTTCCTTCGCAAGTGAACTGTAGCTGACGGAGGCGTAAAGGGACATTCGACTTGTCTTGTAACCACTCCTTTCGAACTCCGACCCTCCAGTTTTGACCCTTGAATTCTTCTTTGAAAAAGAAAGGGACATCGATCGCTCCCAACACGACTATGGAAAATATTGTCTCCATCTATTAGTAAGGTTGTGGCCTCGACAATTGACTATTATGTCACTGGAAAGGACAAGCCTCCAACTTCCACGTGATTTCCATCAAACTCCTAAGCAAAAGACCCAGCCACTGCATCGTGGTAGTTAGTACAACGATGGAAAAACTCACTCCAACCGGCTTGCTGAAACAATTGTTGGATTTCAGGGAATATGTCTAGTGAATCTGGTGCTTTGGGCTCAGATCAATTTTCTTTGCCTCCTTTCCCCATCACATTGTGTGGTCTTCCCAGGATTCGTTCTTGAACCCCTGTGAGAAAAACGGTTTCAATGCCAAGTGTGACTGACTCCGAACTAACAAAAACAAAACCACTGACAGGACATGGTAAGAAAACTTGGCATGCAGATGGGATAGTACAGTTGGCGAGTGAATAATCACAAAGATTTAGTTTATGATTAGAAATGGAGTTCATATCATAAGGTCAAATCATTTTAAATGAAATTCAATCATAGCAGCGGAGAAAAAATCATTAACCAATACTTTTTACCCCTTTGTTGACGGTGTTGGACCCGCCAACATGTCAGGGGATCTCCCCGGTAAGAAGTCCCAACTAGACCACAAACCTTTTGGTGTAGGAGTCCCAGTAGTGGGTCGTACAGTATCGCCTTGACCGCGGTTGCGCACAGAGGTAAGTAAGATGTCCCTGTTGGTAGTAAGGATGTGACATGTGCAGCAAGTCAAAGAAGGTACATGAATGGTTCTAACACACGGAAGGTGGAATGAGTGCGCCCCTTGGAAACCTGTGTAAACACGCAGCTTGGAGGGGAACACACGAGAAAAGATGCATCACAAGTTGGAAGGAAGGTGAACCAACAATCCAAAGTGATGGTTAAACCAACAACACATCTCAGTAAGATTCATACATACATATACAGAAAGTGTCTATACATACATGCGTAAGAAAACATATACATATATCATTAGAGTAAACAAGTTAACTGAAATACAATAACAACATATGCATGAAACGTGTTGGCTCTGCTATATTAAGAAGTGAAAGTTCCAATCATACAGTACAACCATGACCAACCACTAGTCCCGATAATGGAACATTATAGTCACTTCCACCTGCTCCTTCAAAGAGATGTACTAGCTCTGCACTATGGAGAAGCCAAAGCTCGTTACAATACTCTCCAAGCTTTCTCTAAGATACTCCTATCAGAAGCTTGGCTGACCAAAAGCCTTTACAATGAGTTATGAGGTACTATAAATAGAAAAGGGTGGGATGAACCTTGACATTCCCCTTTGTGGCTGTTCACCTACCCTCATGACTCTTCAACTACTCTATGACTGTTACATTCAACTATTAACACTCGAACTTCCACTTTACAGGATGTTACATACAATCTGCACATGTACCCATGTGAGACAAAATAGGTTTGAGCAAGCCATGCAAGACATCACTATGACTCGGACAATTGTGGGAAGACCAACTCTTCAACATCCTCATGATGGTTGACGGTGGTGAATTGATGCTAAGCTTGGTAGTCCGCGATGGTGTTTGTGTACTCTGTTGTGACATCTTTCTGGAAACGAACTCTTGGCTCTGTCGCATCCAGGTACATTGATTTGGCTCCTCTGTCCAACTTATCTAATAACATGTGCATCATTGTATTGAGTGTGGCCGGACCAACAACATATTGATGCACAGTTTCTGCACTGATCGCCAAGTCTACGCTGGTGGCTATGCGCATCAACTCGTCAAAGTAGGAGTCCAGCTCTTGTCAGACTTGACCTTTTGTCTTTTGCCTCAGTGAGTGTCCTAATAGATAGGATCGCATGTGCACACACAACAACATCCATGCTTCTGAACAACTGTACATGGGAAGCCTGCAAACTAGAGATGACTTGCGGGAGTTCCTCATAGTTCCCGATTTGACTCCGGATGCGTGCCTTCAACTCAACTGCCATGGGCTTCATCATCTTGGGCAAGTGTAATGAGGCTCTGTATCTCATTGTCCATGTTTGCATGCGGTCGACAAAAAGATGCAAGTTTGTCAAGATACATGCTCTTCTATCATAATGTTGCTGCCAACTGTTGAGATGGACAACTACCTTATGCACGGTACCAAAAATAGAATACAACGTCTGATTATCTCAAGGGACGATACTTCATCCAATATCGCCTTCTTCAACTCTGCTATGGCGGGACGCTGTAACCATTTCTCCTCAACACTTGGTCGTCTGCAACTCCTTAGCCATTCGCTCGTTCTCTCATATCAAGAAGCGAACGCTTGAGCTAGTGGCTTCGACATACGCTCTAGTAGCATTGACCAATGCTATTGGATGCTTGCGCACATCAGATACGATCACGCATTCCTCAAACTGCACAAGAGATGTGTGGACATCTGGAGTAGACACTCTACGCAATTGCACAACTCTATGTTATGACTCGTCGAATGATATGTTGTGCATCTCTTCTTCCAGATTGTCTCCAAGGATCTCAGTATCTCCTTGGTTGCTCAAGACTTGTTCTGCTTCCGAATTTGGTGAAACCGGTGGGTCGACCTCTTGGTGGTAAGGCATGAGGTTAATGTCTTTTTCTAACTATGGTTGCTCCATCTCCGTATCCATCTGCTCAAGTACTCATTCAATCTCTTGAGCGAAGTCCTGCTCTTACCACTGCTCACCCTGTCTGCTTGGTGCCAGCTGCTCGAATGAGTCTACTACTTGTATGGACATAGTGTAATCAATTTGTGCATATTGTGCCCCCTTCTATGTTTGTCCTTGTTGCACTTCCTTCTCCTGTCTACGCAACTCCTGTTCTTTCCGGAGTTGCTCCTTCAAATCTTGCAACTCCTTCATTGTTTCATCCATCCTTTGTTTATCTCTCTGCCTTTGCGTGTTCCTCTTGTTGCGTTGTCACCTCTTCGCCTCTATATCCAAAGTTGCTTTCTCCACAAGTGGGTCTTCTCTGAAATTCCAGTTTTGTTCTGCCTTTGTGCTGTCAACAATCTTTCTCTTGCCTTTGTCACGTGCAGGTATGTTAATCGTCTGTTGTTATTGTTGATGGTGCTCTCCTAGATGCTATTTTGCGTTGCTTTGCTAACCATTCCACAGTGATGTCGACCAATTTATTGGGCCTGGAGAAGCTGTGACAATATCTCCATAGGTCTTCCTCAGCGCAATGACACGCCCCGTGGATCCAAGGAAATTTCACTATCACGCAATGATCCTTCACAAAGCAATGCGGGTCGTATGGATTGAAGCTTTTGGTGCCGAAAGTAAATCTTTTGAACTCTTATGTCTCGACATCCACATGCTTGAGATTTTGTATCTCGTACAACCCAATCCACAACAAAAGAGTGGACTAGAGTGACTTCTTCTTCCGATGCAGTTTAGCGGACAGTCTTGCTGAGATGTGGTATGATACTTCTTGCATGACAAGCTTTTCCATGGAAAACTTCGGTAAAACATTTAGAGGCTTCTCCGTGCTATACATTCGTATGAAGGTGCCAAAAGGTGAGACATACCAATTTGCTATGTTGATCAGTGCCTCCATTGCTGCCTTCGACATGCAAGGTTGATCCTACTCAAATATAATCTTGTACACCAGGGTGACAAAATGGTCTGACAACTATGTGATGACTCCGCGGACGCTGCATTTGGAAAACAGTTTGCAATAAGTGTTTATAGAGGTTTTCGCTAATGTCCATGCCCATTCAAGCCCGGGAATTGTTGATGGGCACGGATTGCATTCAGGATGTATGCGGACATGTAGATTTCTACTTGTTGACCTTTGGGCAGCTGCCGAGCTCCTGTTACCTGTTCCTTCAGCATACGAGTGAACATGTCGAAACAATTGCATGCTTTGCCTTCATTGGCCAGTTGGTCCAACGTGATCACCCAACTCAACGGGAAGGTATCCGTGCTCTCTTGGTCATACAAGCGGCATGCAAAGGTGACCAAGTACTAATATGCCTTCCGCAGTATCTTCGTCTTGTAAATCTGGTTGGGTGTCATCCTGAACTTGGCTGGCTCCTTCATCCAGTTCTTAAAGATATCCCTAGAGTTTGCATTGTTGCTGGGTATGTTGAAGGGTGTCTCCATGGTGATCACTGGCTTCGGCAAGTGGCACATCTGCTAATAGTCTTGTGCCTTGAAGGTAGCAATATCTGTCCTACTGACATTGCTTAACACCATTGTCCCGCAATCAGTGTGCGAGATGATCCAATTATCATGTTCGCGCATGGAAACACGAGATACCTGCATGCAATCTAGTACAAGCCGGACTTGTGAATATTCACATAGACTTTGCGGTCTTCAAGTTCTTCCTCAAATGTGTCTGAGAATGCATCATTGATATCCTGCCATTTCAGCTTGATGTCTTTGTCTACGATCAGCTTGGTGTCTTCGTAAATCGGCAAGCTCATAGACACTTTCTTAACTGCTTCTCCAGTTGCACTTCCATAGGTGTCCTTTGACCTTGCTCTCTTAGAGGCCATTGAACCTGAACCACTAAGAGACGGACGAACCCCTGCTATACCTGGAGACATGTCGACATGCATGGCAATAAATCTGTCAATTAAAAACAAAGAAAACTTGAGGACTGCCATGCAACATACCCAGGAGACTGATGGCAAGGATTGTGCAATTTTCACTAGGAGGCCGGGGGACTGACTGCCAAACTGCGCAAAAGGCAATCCGGACTGTCGGGAGGTTGGTTGACTACTGGAATTGCACAATGCGCAATCCAAACTGACCTATTGGGTGCTGAGATTGTGCAATGCGCAATTTTCGTCTGTGCAAAAGGCAGTCCGGACTGTCGGGAGGTTGGTTGACTACTGGAATTGCACAATGCACAATCCAGACTGACCTGCTAGGTGCTGAGATTGTGCAATGCGCAATTTCTGTAGGCAAGTCATGCAGGGCCAGGGACTGCATTGCGCAATTTTCTAGGCCAGTAGAAACTGCCTCTCAGAATTGTGCAAAGCAAGTCTGGAGGACACTGTCTGGCGAAATTTGCACATTTTCTGGGGCGAAGGCAGAGCCTTTCCTCTCAAAAATGTGCAATGATGTCCGGGCAAGGCAGAGTCCGAGCCAAGGCAACCCAGACTCTCCGACGAGCGACTGAAAACATATGAAGATCTGAATGCATGGCAAAACTAAGTGTAAGCAGGAGTGAATGATCATGCATGCAAACAATGAATGCAAGATTCAAAAAACGAGAAAACATGCATGTGTGTAAAACGAGCCACTGAATCAGCGACCGTCCGTGCAAAACAGTGTCATGCATGCAACAATAGTGAGATGCAAATGAAAACTAAAACTGTGCTTGTATAGGCTAACATGCATGCAAACGATAACAAGCGTTCTCATAAATAAAGAAGCCAACACTCACACAAGCCAAAACACAAAAAGTGACAGAAATGCTACAAAAGACAAGTAAAGCGGACTTACTCGGAAATAGCTTAGTTGGACGTGCCGAAGACTCCTGGATGTGTTGTGGGATGTCATAGCTCCAAGATCAATGTGAAGAATGATCTCTGAAGCATTGAATATATAAGTTTGAGGCTTATGACGCGCATGCCACAAATCTAGGAAAAAGAGACACTTGGAGGAAAGTTTCTAAAACGATCTTTGCATGTAACTTCCAGTTGCTAAAACGATCTTTGCATGTAACATCCAGTTGCTAAAAATAGATCCCTAAAATCTAGGGATGCTTTTTGCATGATGATTTTTTCTATTTCAGGAAAAGCAGCCCATGCATGCAAATCAAGTTTGTTGGGTCCGGGGTGGAACCGATCAACTTGAAGGCACATGAAACAATCTTGAGCAAAAATTAAGCAAAATCATCGCCATAATAAATTGTGTAGAATTGAATGGAAACCTTGGAGAAACCATATATATATAATATATATATGGTTTCTCCAAGGTTTTCCATTCAATTCTACACAATTATATATATATCCAACATGTTCCCCTCTTTGCAAACTAAATTTATGCTCTCCCTCCATATAAAATCAACAATCAAAACAATAAAAAAGAGGCCCCAATTTTGCCTTTAAATTTAGAGTGAAACATCATCTTTTGTTGATTTCTCTTAATAGCTTAGGAAAATTTTGGCTTAAGTTGTCAATTGGATTTATCTCAAGTGGTTAGGAGGAAAGATTGCTATCATTCCCATTTAGGCTCAATTCCCACAAGTGGCATGTTAAGCTCATATCGAGTATATTGTTGTATAGGTTTCAAGCCTTCTTGTTGAACAACCAGCTTTGAGCCCTGAAGTATATATTATCCTTCCTTATAGGCTTGAGGTTGGGATGCTTTGCTACATGGAAAAAATAGCAATATTCAGCCTATTTTTCAGCCCAGAACTTGTTTGTGGAGAGCGACTTGTCATCCAAGTGAGACACTTCAATATCAAGGAAGCATGTGTTAAATAAATGTCATCTCCCATTCCAACGTTGTGGTCAAGTCTTGGATTAACCAAAGCTAGACAGCACTTCCCAGGATTAAACACGTGGCTTTATGAAAACCTTTGCAAGGAGGTTACAATTTTCCATGGCTTTATATTTTTCTTCCATTCAATAAAAGATCTAAGATTGAAAATTGCTCAAAGCGATAAACGTTCTTTGATAAACTACATCCTACCATTTTCAAATAATTTTCTTCTTTGCATGCTCCAAAGTAGGCACTTGAGTCTGATAGTATGATGAATCCATAACCAGATGACATTTAGTAAAACCTTTACCATCAGCAGAAAGAATTACATAACCTGCTTACTGCTGAACAATGATTGTGAAACTACCCAAATCTGACTACATAGGAAATACAGCAAAGATTTTAAAAGAACATCTACCAAAGAAAATGCATGTGCACTACGACAAACGGGGGGTAAACATTGAAACGAGAAGAAAACTGCTTATACGACCACCAAAGGAATTCAACATCCAATACTATTTTCCATATATTGAGAACTTATAGTTTCTATAAATAAGAAATATGCATGCAAATGCCATCAATAAAAATATATATGCGAACTGACAAGATATATATATACAATTTCCCATAAAGCGTGGGCATTACTCTTTCTATCAATCAAATTATCATTTAACTTCATTGATCATGAAAAGATAGAACAGGTGGGGCCTGAGTCACTGTTAGGAAACAAAGTGCACCCATTTGTACGTAGATCAGTATATTTTCCATTTCCAAAATGAGAAGACAATATGCCACATAAGTTGAACAAATTTGATATGCAGCCAAATCTCAACTTAAGGAATTTAATCAACCAATCTACGAAATTATAATGCTATTTTGTTGAACATGAATACTTCACGTTAATCAAGAAATTGAGCATCGCCACTTGGAATGGATAAATATCCACCCCTGGCATATTGAAAAGGTGCGACCCTTTGACATGTTCCATTTCGCTTGCATTCATGGCCAAAAATGCTTCCTTTCCAATACCATTAAAGCGCAATGTCCATGTATACGGAAATTACTTTCTTGTCATTTGAAATGGGATCAGATGTTGCACCTTGTCCATGCAAAATAGATTTGCATGCTTCACGATCAATAATCTAATAATTGCATTAGTACTCTGAAGCATAATCTACTATCATCACCCCAGCTGATAGAAGCGACTGAAAAATAAATTGAATAGTGGATGGAAAACATAAATTACAGCAGAATACCAAATTTGGCATCAATTACCTCGCACAACTCCTGTAACAATCACCATTGATTTGGAGAGGAACCAGAAGTACACACCAATTGCAATAATGACTAACAGTGCCAGAAAATATTTGGGTGGAGCATGAATAAAATGCATTGGACGACTGTGCAACAATTTTTGCTCAGATTTTCTTCTCAGAATAGTTGATTGCTTCACCTTCTCCACTATAAATGAAATACCGTTCCATCTCCTCCCGCTTGTGGATGGTTTGCTGCTTTCGCCCTGTGAGCATTTAGAAGAGATTTGACTTATTATATTACTAGTTATGTTAATAGTTCTGAAGTACTCAAGGTAGTGTAGAAAACCACAAAACCAGTATGAACCGCCCAGTCTAAATGGAACAAACTTCAGTTACATCCCACATAACATAGGCTTACTTAAAAGAGAATTTCCACAACAGTGATCATCTAGAGAAGGAAGAATTGGAATGAATGTCAGAACAACTTCAATATTCTGGATGAACCATGTAAAATAAACATTTGTAATGTGTATCATGCAACAGGCAAAAGCATTAATATATTTTACTGCACTTGAACATTTTAAGCCTACAAGGCTGATGACAAGGCCAAACGATGTGCTTGACTGCGTAAAGGGCCTCACATTTGTCCAATCCACTATTGCTCACCTTTAAAGAGATGCATTGCAAAAAGACTTAAAAAGAACTTTAAGAAAATAGAAAGTCAAATAAATGACAAAGAATCTTGCACAGAGCACTGCCAACAAAATGACACAGGAGAAGAGGAGCACTGAAGTTAAGGGAGCTAAAGAGTTGGGGATAACTAGCCTTCCAGTTGCACCCAGCAAGGCATTCTTCCTATAAAGTCCTTCACAGGGTTAGAAAAAGGGGTTCTTTTAAACCAAAATCGGAGTTTGTAATCTGTAAAGCTCTAGAGAGCTAAAAATCCATTGTAAGTCTGCAATCACTGAGAAATTAAGACTGGTTAACGGCATTCAATTCTGGAGTTTTTGCTTCAGGTTTTCTCCAGGGTAATTATGTTGTCTTATGGTGTTGAATTGGTGTGTGGCTGTATTCTATGTATACTATTTGATTTCTGGTGTTGAATCATTGCTGGATTCAATTAATTAATTGTATGTTGTGTCAAGCATATGCCTAAGCATTGAATTGTATGTTACACACCACAAAGTGTATGATTTGCCACAGCTCAAATTTCCTCAAATCGAGGTGCCAGTTTACAATTACAGCACCCTTATTAATCGCTGAATTCTCTGGTTTGAGAGATGTGCTTTGTATATGTCAGTGATAATCAATTGCAATTGTCCAACTGACAAGCTACAGCAGACACCATCACTGGTATATCCCATGTCAATACCCACAGCCCAATCTCTCAATTGCCTTGATCACTGCATGGGAAATTGAGCACTCCAATTGTGAGTTGCTTGTATGCTGGTGCTTTGCGTAAGTATATGCTACAGCCAGCATATCATTTGAAGATCAAACGCCGGTGCTTTGTGAAATTATAAGCTACAGCCCACAGATTTTTAGGCTCTGTGTAGACTCCTCGTACAGCACAAAACTATCTCACGCCCTCAATTCAAGAATCAAAGCACAGTGATTGCACTTACAGCTATTTCTGTATGAGATTCTAAAATTACACATTAAATATTAAATGGCTATCATGTCTCTGTCGCATTGTGGATCTTTTTTATTACCTGGCAACATGATGAGTGGGCAAAATTGTTGGGAATAGAGTGCTGGGTGTGAATATGTTAATAGTTGGCATGCAGAAGTTGACTGGCGTTGGAATTGGATTTGGACCTGTCCAGATTATAAGTCAAGGCCACAACACTGCACTCTATGATGATCATGTAGTGTTTCACCTGCAGCCATCCTCAAACGCAGATATATATATATATATAAAACTGTATTGAGTTGAATCTCTGTTGAATTGCAGAGATATGGTTGAAGGGATGCTGGGGATGCTCATTTATATTGTGTAGTGTGTTGTTAATCAGTACAACCAAACTGTAGGGGCAGAATTGGTCATGCTGAGCATTGGCCTCGGCACCAAAAGCAACCAAGCAAGCAATGAAACCTAATCTGAACAGAGATTGAGAAGCTTGAACTCAGCTTGACAGAGAATAGCAGAGACATTACACTTTCATTCCACATTGATGATCCGTATTGGGGAGATAGGCAAGCCATTGGCCTACTATTCACGCATCAATTATCTGCTGAGACATATGCAGGGAAGATGCAATAGAATCTTTATAATGTGCAGCAGACTTTAAAGTTTAATTATTTATTTTTCCTTTTCTAAGTTTGTAACAGTAGCATATGGTTTGGCGGATGCCCTTTCTTTTCTTTTCTTTTTTCCTTTTTTCTTTTAAGTTTTTATTTATAGTCTATGGCAATATAATGAACTTGGGCACCTGTCCAGTGGGAAATGCACCCCACTCTAATACCAATTGCTATGAACCAAATAATTCAGAATCCATCTTGCATACAAAGCACATAGAAATATATATTCATATCGAATGAGAATAAAATATTGATGATTGCAATGAATCAGTGGCTGCGGCTTATATAGCCCAAAAGCAGTGGGTCATAGTAAATGGACGTGACCTTTAGGGTAGCTAACTAATCATAATTCTAATAGTAATTATCTAAACCAGGTTCATTACAAAGGCACTTGCAACAAGAAAAGTGTGAAGAAGATAGCTCCCTGCAGGATCAAACAGAAGCTTAGAGACAACGCTCATGACATTTGTTACCGATCAGTTTGCTGGGTAATGTGATGGGTTCATAAGGTTCCATGGATGTCATGTTTTCCATGTTCCGGGTACTAAGATGGGAGTCTTTAAATTACCCTCTGTTATGGAAATTGAACTATTACAAGACAGGTAGTGCAAGCAGTGATTGCAGTGTAAGTCCAAGCAATTCTTGCGTAAATAAACAAGAAGTCTGTTGTAGACCAGCCTCCTCCATCAAACAGTGGCATGCCTGTACCAATAATAGAAGAAGGGTTGAGTCAATTTCCATTACTTGAGAAGGCAGTGGAGGATACAGAACCCTTGATGCAGAGGTTTACCATACTAAGTATGCCCCAACATTTTACTGCCTGTGCTGCAAGTACAAATGATGACAATGGAAAATGCAGAGGAATGGCATTTTGTTTTGGCAGATGGATGTAAAAGAAATCTCCCATCATGGAATGGCAGATAGCTACAGTTGGCCTGCATATTACTTCTACCCTGAATATACCATGAAATATACACTTAGAACAGCACCTGTGAGATCCAGGCGCGAGTTGCATACAGAAGGATGGGCGAGTTGCATACAGAAGGATGGTATAAGAGAGAAATGTAATGTGTCTGGATCAAGCTTACTTGGAAGCGGGAGTGGGAGCGGAAGCGGGAGCGGGGCGCGACATTTTCAAAAGCTCCCAGTTTGGGAGCGAATTGGGGGCAAATTTTTATATAATATAATATATATTTTTATATATTTTGATGCATATATGTCAACAAAAGCATGTAGAATGATGAATTAGGTATAAAAAACATAAAAACATGCATCGAACCATATAGCATCAATCATCTAGAAGTTATAATCTTCATCAACCACGTCAACAAGTTAGTAACATGCAACATATAGAGTCTCATGATTCATCAATCTTAAAGTTTCAAGCCTGTTTACACACAAATCTTTAATCAGGCCAAGGCTTTGTGTAACGAATAAAATATATATAAATAATGTAAATGATAATAAGCATAAATAATTATTAGTTAATTAGTAATTAGGTTGACGACGCATGTCTAAATGAGACATGACTCCTCATGAAGAGACACTTGCCTGATATATAAGCAAGCCTCTCGTTCTCATTTGAAATCATCATTCTCATTCTTATTCATTTTATTTAATATAATATTTATATCCTTAATGGATAATTTGATATTCCAAGTCTTTTGGAGTAATTAATCTGTAGAAGGAACTTTGTTCGCTTCATTTGGTATCAGAGCAGTTTGGTCCTCTAGGTTGCTTAACCGGTGCACAGAGCTCGTTCTCCTATCCAGGGCCTTGGCTATCGAAATTCATCAACCTTGTTGCCGTACAATTGAAGCATTTCGCTCGGAATTTGGGAGTTTCTCCTTTTCTCCGTTTTTCTAGACCTTTGGCCATTAAAAAAAAAAAAACAAAACAACAACAACAACAACAACAAAAACAACAACACAAAAAACCAAAATATATATATATATATATATATTATATATATAAGTAAAATAATTAAAAAAAGAGAAGAAAAAAGTAAAAGAAAAAACAAAACGAATACAAAATCTCATACCAAGTATATTTAAAACTTTTTACGTGGAGAAGCCTGTGGTTTTAAAAAAACAACCCATGGTATTTTAAAAAGTTAACAAACAAAAAAAAGCAAAAACAAAAAACAAAAGGAATACGTTTTACTTTTAAGTTTTTACGTGGAGAACATTTTAACGGAGGTTTTAAAAACAGCCCATGGTAATAGCCCATGGTATTTTAACATCGTGACCATGTCATATGAAAAGACGTGACCTTTATATTTATTAAGTGGGGTGACATTAAAAAGTTATCAAGGGACTAGTTAAGTATATAAAAAAAGGGACCAATTTATTATTAAAAAGAAAAGAAAAAAAGTGAAACTATTATTATTTTAAGATAATAAAGTTATTTTGAAAAGGGGTCTTAATATAAAGAAATACATACATCTATAGAGCGCAACAATATAAAGGAGTATTTTTTTTAATAAAAGGGTATTCAAGTTTTCAACAATCCACATTAAGGGAAAATATTGGGAATATATATATAAAAAAAAGGGAGATAAAATAAGTTAACAAAAAAAAAAAAAAAAAATCCATACAAAGTTCAAAGAAGTGAAAAAAAAAAAAAGAAAAAATATGGAATCCTTGATTAAGGAACAAAAACAATGAATCGCAAGAGATATAGAACAATTAATTACAATAATTGAGTGACAGGGTGAGGAGAGAGAGAATGGATTCCTACTTCCATTCTCTACATCCATCATCACTTCCACAGAATGATGTTATCTAGTGTACCGAGAAAGTGCAGCTAAAGATCAAGAGAATGACAAAATAGCCAAACTTCAACAAAGCAAGGAAGTGTTAGAACGTGAACATAAAAATCTCGTGAATATACATTACAAAGAAATAATGGAAAAGGACAAAGAAATTTTTCGTCTCAAGGACCACGTCAAAAAATTACTGGCACAAGTGAAGAAGACTAAAGTCTCAAAGAAAGAACTCAAGCAGCATTTATCAAAACAAGAAGAGGAAAATTTACGTTTAAAGAACTTTAATAAAAATTTATTAGAACAAATCAGAGATCTAAAAGATGAAAAACTTAAAATTCAAAACACTGAAAAAAAGTTTGATAAATCAGAAATCGAAGAAATTTTACGTCTAAGAAACCATAATCAAAGTCTGCTCAATCAAACTAAGAAACTTAAGGAGGATAAGAAAGCATTAAAAAATAAGTTGGAACAAGTCACTCAAAAAGAAGTATCGAAATCTCCAGTCACAACAGTTCAAGTTGAAAATAAGGGAACGAATACCGATCCAGTTAATATGACAACTCAAGAAGACAAGTCAGTTGAAGCAACGACATGCTTAGATGTTGCAGTTCAGACAATGGACGTCTCAAGTGAATGTTCCATAACCAATTCAATAACATCCTCACCAGAAGAAAATCTAAAAACTCTATATCGGCATCTGAATCACGAGAGTGGACAAATCAACCAAGCTACGTATTAGGACCATTCAAACCAAAGACAACAAACTGATGTTCCAGAGAATAATGTAACATCAACCCAGTCCTATGATAACAAGTCGTTACAAAATTCCAGTGATCAGAATACTATACAAAAGATTAATCTCAGATGGTCTGATCCCTTCTCAGTGCGACAATTTTGTTTGTCACTAAGAAGATCATATCAACTTGTATCGACAAGGATGACTATTCCGAGAGAGAAAGACTTTCGAAGCCGAAAAAGAGATCAAGCCTTTTTTCATCGACAAGCTTTGAGAACAAAGCTTTTTGAGGAAGAAGGCAATGTAATGAATAAAATATATATAAATAATGTAAATGATAATAAGCATAAATAATTATTAGTTAATTAGTAATTAGGTTGAAGAGGCTTGTCTAAATGAGACATGACTCTTCATGAAGAGACACTTGCCTGATATATAAGCAAGCCTCTCGTTCTCATTTGAAAATCATTATCATTCTCATTCTTATTCATTTTATTTAATATAATATTTATATCCTTAATGGATAATTTGATATTCCAAGTATTTTGGAGTAATTAATCTGTAGAAGGAACTTTGTTCACTTCAATTTGACTTGGCTAGAATCAAAGGAAAAGAGGTCCTTGTAGGGTCTCGTGATATCTAAGTTTAATCTCCATGATTGCTTTAGGCATTAAGTTGTGGGATGACCCTGAATCTAACATAGCATTATGTAAAATCTTATCATGAACATTTAAGCTAATGTAGAATGGAGGGATACCCCCTTGTTGATGTTTGCCATTTACTTCTGGACCAAACAATAACTCAGGTTGATCATCATTAAGGTTTACAGCATCTTTTCCATCACCTTTGTTTAGTGTTTCAGCGATTTGTGTTCTATATGATTCATTTTTTACCAGCCCTGTCAAAGGAACTGATATTTTCAAATTGGCTATCTTAGTCTTAATGTTAAATGGCAATTGAGTTTTGCCTGTTTGTATTAGATCTTCCTTAGCAGTTGTGGTCTGTGTAGTTTTATCTTCGTTTTCAGTACTTGGCAATTTAGTTTGTGTATCATCAGTTTTGTTTTGAAATTCTCTTAATTGGAATGGCTTGAGTAATAGTTTCAGTTTGAGTTTGAGTTGAAGTTATACCTATAATTTCTGGGGTAGAAGTCTCCTGAGTTCCTCTAGGGAGAATTTGTAGAACTTTGGTGACAGGAGCTTCTATTATCTTTTTAGTTTGGATTTGGATTGATTTCTTAGTGGGGATTTCATTATTCTTTTTGCTTCTAAGGCTATACTGTTTGTGGACTTCATAAATCACATATTCGTAGCCTTGTTTGTAGTCAAAGGACTCCCCAGATTCCAATTTCAATTGTTGTAACATGTCCATTTCCTGTTCTTCCTGAGTAAGAAAAACAACATCTTCATTTTTAATTCCTAACAGATTTATCTGGGTATCCTCCTCTTCTTCATGGTTTCGTGAACCCTCATCATAGTTCTCCTGGAAAGGAGGTCTAATCCGTTGATCTGGTATAGCATTTTTTCTAGTGTTAGGATTCTTCCTAAAGTTAGGGTTTCTTATTGGGGGTGGCTATTGATTTTCCCACTAAGTTTTTCTTTCCTTGTTTTCTAATCTATCCGTTATCCTTTCTACACTTTTGGCTAGACTATCTATTTTACCATCTGAAGTGGAGGTTTCTCTTTAATGACAACTCTTTTCTCATTTCTCATCCTAGCTTTCTTAGCTAATAAATTTGCTTCTACACTAACAACATTACTTTGCATCTGTTCTAATGTTTTAGGGTTTCTTTCCCTCAATTGGTAAGATATATTAGTGTCAAAACCATCAGGAAATTTGATTAATGCTAGGTCTGGTGGAGGTTTAATATTAGCAAGGATTGCATTGTAGATACTATTGAACCTAGTACAATAGTCTTGAATAGACTCATTAGGAGCTCTTCTAATGTTGTCATATTCAAATAATATTTGCAGAGGGTTTTTCTTTCTTTCTCATCTATCAATGAACAATCTATGAAATGTAGCTAAATCTGCAATATGATTAGCATGTAAACCTTTGAACCATTTTTTAACATCCCTTGTCAATGTTTGGGCAAATAACCTCATTTGGACATCAAACTCATCAATCTCATGTAATTCAAAATAGTCAATCATTTTATTCACATGTTGTTGGGCGGTATACTGACCAGTAGCATCAGATAAAAAAATTTTGCTTTGGTAATCTTGGGGCATGGCATGTAGTTGAGCTGGTAAAACCAAAGGTGCATATCTTTTTTTCATGGCTGAGATTTTGGTTTGACTATGAGGCAAAGTAGTGGTGCTTGAAGAAGGACTTGAGATGGTTGTAGATGAACTACATGAACTTGAGATTTTTGGTTGGAAAGGAAGCTAAGGTATGAATGGTTTAGGGGAATGAACTGTAGTGGATATTATATGTCAGGTGGTAGTAAATGAAGTTGTATTTACAGTTTCTGAAGACTTTGTAGATAGTTCAGAGGCAGCAGCATTGAGGGCAGCCAATTCAATTGATTGTTGAAGATAGGCATCGTCTATATGGCTTATCAAGGTTGAGGTTAAAGGTTCTAGTTTATCAAAAGTATCCAAAACAAGTTGATCTAAATCAAGATGTATGGGCACCTTTTTTGACTCAATGAATTGAATAAAATTAGGGTCTATTACAGTTTCATGAATTGGATTTTCTGATTTGGTTCTAAACAATGAAAGCTCAACTGATAGATCAAACTAAATATCCTCTAAACTTGATAATTTCTTGGGGAGTGAATTTGCTTTAACTAACTAACTGGCTACTACTTCCTTGAGTTTCTACCTTTTTTTATTTCCTTAAAATTTTGTCAGGGTCATCAACTATTGTAGCAGGGTTTGGATCTGGATTTGCCCTGGTATAATGTGTTTTCTTGGAAGCCAGAATTTTAATTTTTTAATTGTTTTATGAAACTTTTTAACAACTCTAAAATGACCTTAAGGTGTAAAAGGTAAGATTTAAAATTTCCTTAAAAGTTTTATGACACTGAGGATCGAAATTCCCCAGTATGGTCGCCAATATGTTATCACTCCAAAATTTCTCTAGAGTTGTTGTGAAAGAAATGATAGAGGTAACCACAAACCTACTTTGGAGATTAAGATCTAGTCTTCCTAATGCTCAGAGAGGGCTCTCTCTTTATGATTTAACTTTGTTTAGTTAATTGATTTTAGGCTAGTTATGGTTGTACTTGGGTTTTGATGTTAATTTGGTGGTGGGATCACTTACTTAAATGGATAGAGGGATGTCCTTTACCATTGGGCTATGGGGTCAAATGTCAAGCAAACAAGATTGGATTAAGTTCTAAAGATAGTGTTTACAGGGCAAGGTAGCTAACTAAATTCAGATCTTAAGGCTGGATGGTGAAGGGGTTTTCAATCGGATACAAGGAGCAACTAAGGGTTCCTTAAACCGAATAATGAAGGAAGTGAAAGAGGTCAATCAGGATGGGAGAGCAATTAAGGATTCTCAGATCCGGATATCAAAAGAAAAAGATTAAAATGATTAATTGTTCAAGACAGAGTGTACTTAAACAAATTCTGAAATAAATTTCCAGTGAATTCATTCAATTTAGATAACATGCAAGTTTGTGAAATACATAAGAAAATAACAATTTGACAAAAGAAAATACTTCACTGAAATAGCTCAACACATGAATCCTGTAATGCAATCTCTTTATTACTCAGTCCAGTCTGCTGACTTGAAAATTTTGGTATAATGAACCCTCAGGTTACAGATCAATACAACTATAGAAATGTCTAGCAATCCACCCTTTATACTTCGAATTATGAAGTATTTATACAAAAATAGTTTACAAAATATCCCAAACTGTCTTGGGAATTAATCTAGGAAAAAGAAATATCTTCATGCAAGAAGATAGAGATAGATGTTCAACTAATGTAAGTTGTCCCTGTTTATTTCGCTATGTTGTCTTTATGCTTTGATCTTTTGTTGTTTATTCTCCTTTGTTGTTGGTCTTCTACGCTAGATGTTCTTTTAATTTGCCCTTCCAACCGATACAATTTCACCTGATACTCTTTCATCTGGTTGATCTGTCACTTTTCTTTCACTGTGCTGCTTTCACTTTTACTGTGCATTTTTACAGTAAGTCATTTAACTTTTCCCATTTGTCTGCATTTGGTAATTTGATATTTACCATTTTCCTGTATATTTCATCTGCTTCTGTGTACTTGGCAAAGGTGGGTTTGTTCACAAAAAAGTGTTTTACCTCATGCTGGAGGTAAAATAGGTTCTCAAATGTCTGATACAGAACCTTTCCTATAGGCATCCCCTTCATAGAGAAATTATTGGCTTGATCTCTTGCCACCTCTCTGATTCTCCTATTGTAGTCTTCATGTGGCATCAATTTATCATTTATCACCAAGGGATTTGGCAGACCTTTCTGCCTTAAAACATCAAACTTTATCATGAACCTGTCTATAGCCAGCTGCATGGTTTGGCATTTGTCCTCAAGGTTCATCATCAAATTCCTCTTGGTGAGCACCTTTTTCACCTCTAGTATGGTGCCAGTCCTGTCAGCTATGTCTAGCTCTTGCAATTCATATTTGTTTTTACAGTTAAGGAAGTGGATTAATATGGTGGCTTCTTCTAGCATGTCTCCAAGTTCAGCCTTAACTCTTTGAATTGTTTCTGTAGCCTCTCTGACTAAATCATTTTGTTCAAAGATGACTTGTATAGATGGCCCAATATCATTGACTCTGAATTGCTTCTGTAGCCTCTCTGACTAAATCATTTTGTTCAAAGATGACTTGTATAGATGGCCCAATATCATTGACAGAGTCAATAATATTGGCCCATAGTTGTTCTTTAGCTTGGCCAAGTGGCTCTTTCAATGTTAGCTCTTTCTCTAAGTTCTTTATCCTCTCATTCACCCTGGTTGACTTCTGAATTTCATCTTTGTGCATAATCTGAGCCAGTTTTTTCTCATCCTCTAGACTCCTTAACTGTTCTTTGAGTCTATTTATCTCAAAGGTCTAAATGGACATGTCCTCCATTGCTTTGACCAATTTGCTAGCCTCATCACTTGGCTGAGCTGCTGCTGTTGTGGAACTTGTTGTTGATGTAGATGTTGTTGCAGCTGGAAGTTTTGTAGCCAGTGGTGCTGTGGGGACCAATGACGCTGCCAAGGTGGATGGTACTGCTGTAGTGACTGTTGGAATGGCAGTGGGAGTGACTGTCTCGAGACTACCCTGTTTCAGCTGTATTAAGTTATCCAACTCCTTCTCCATTTCTTTCAATTGATCATATAATTGAAGAATGAGGTCCATCATCTCCTCTTGCTAAGTTTGACTTTCAAGGACCTCCTTGGTCTGTGGATGTTCTGAATGAGGCAGCTTCAACTGTTTCTTTAAAGCAGCGATATCTTCGTTCTTTTTCTTTATTAATTTCTTTGCATCTTTCACATCATTGGGATTATACCCAAGCTCAATCACCAAGTCTTCCAGTGACTTGATTCTATTGTCCTTGGTCTATGAGGAGGCCTTTTCTAGCTTGTACTGTGCAGTGATATTATCCAATGAACTTTGAAGTTTGTGCACAATCATAACTTTATTTGTCATGGTGGAATAGATCATCTCCGCTGCCTGTTTATGAAACTCAATTTGGTCAATGGGGTGAACGTCCCTGGCCAAAACTTCAAAATCTGTTTTCTTATAGTCTGTTGATGATCTTCGCCACTGGACTGTAGGTTGCATCAATGCCATTTGCATCTTCCCAGTCTTAATGTCAAAGGTTGACATTGACCTATTTTGATTGGCAGGTGTTTGTTTGAAGTACTGGGCATAAGTCTTAGCCTTCAATGCCTCATTCCTCAACTTAACTTCCTTGTATTTTTCCCTAATATCTTTCTATTTATCCACAGGCTTGCTGGATGAAGAGACTTCAATGCTGAGCTATTTCTCAAAAAGTTGGGTGTTTGAGGTAGAAGGTTGGTGTGTTTCTTCTGAAGCTGCTGGGCCTTTATTCCTTCCAACCATTATTTCAGTGTCAATGATTTCCACTATGTCAATGGTGTCTTCTTGTTCAGTTACAGGATTAAGCTTGGGCCTCTTCCTGTAACTGATCTCAAATTGGTCATCTGTAGTGTCCATGGCTGAACTAAAACCTTCTTGCCTGGTTCTCTTGACATTTCTATCTTCATTTGTTGGAGTCTGTAGGAGGGGAGTAATAGTCATTTGTTCATGTAGTTCTGGAACCTGCAGAAAGGAACTAGTATCAATCTGCTTTTCCACATCTAATAATGTATTCTCCACATCTCCTACAGTTTTGTCCATATCTATCAAAGTGTTTTCCAACCATTCTGACTGGTTGGCAAATCTCTCAATGTCTGGCCTGGAATGATGTATGAAAGGACCGAATTTGACTTTGAGCCTCAGTTTATTTATGAATCTATGAGGGTCATATTGCCACATAAAACTATTCTTGAAATTCATCTGCTGTAAAATCTGATCTGCCTCTAGTCCAGCTTCCCTAGTATTATAAATAAAGGGGCCCAATTGATTTTTCATTTTGCACTAGGTCTTCTTCCTAGCTGATAGGAAATTGACTTCATCGGAGTTTATGATCTGCCTAAAGTATTCTAATGCAAATATCCTCATGGGGAGGTATTTGGGCAATTTGTAGGGAGCTAGTTGGCATCCTGTTAAATTATGGTATGTTCAATGCTTAGAGCAGTTTACATTAAACGATCAACAGAAAACAAGCCAAGACAAGAGACACAAGATGTGGCAGCTAGCCAGGGACAAACCCCAATGCGGGGAAACCCTTTGATCAAATCTTCTTTTATCTTCATTAGTTCAGCATAGAGAAATAGTACAAAATCAAAATTCTGTAATTTTATATCAGCAGCAGTAAACCCTAGATCGGCAAAGTCAAACTTGGTCAAACGAGTTGAAATTGACCTCCAATATGCTTGGTCAATTTCCGGTCAACTAGCCCTCGAACAGCCTAAAGAAACAACCCTTGAACAGCCCCAAAAACATAGTCAAACTGTTGTTGACTGAAGTCAACCAACTGCCCAAAACTAGGGCAATCAATGCTAGTCAAACCTGTGGACGGATTGCCTTGATTTTTGTGCCAAAATCTGCGGCCTACCTAGTAGAGGCAGCCACACCAAAACCGCACCCTTGATGAGTCAACGCTTGGCCAACGCAGGTCAAAGATACCTTCAACAACTTTTCCATCCTCCTTTCAGCGTCCTCCTTGCCCTAATGCGTCGTCCTTCTTCCCATGTGTGAGCTGCTCCTTGGATAACCCAAAGCTAAGGAGAGAGAGAGAAGAATGAGTGAGATGAGATGATGAGAAAATGAATCAAACTCTCTTGTATTTATATGATTCACTAGGCATGTGTGCCACACATTTAACTATTGGCCGACCTTGACAATTTGTTAAGTAAATACAAATAAATTCATATCTCCATAAATACTTGTCGGGATCGGATGATCTTGAGATCAATCCTACACCTCTCGACAAGAGGAATCTAGGAAAAATATCAGCTGCCACAAATGAGGTGACCCACATGGAATTTGGCCCTAGTTGCCAATTTTAACACTCCCTCTCAACTAGGGAGAACTCCATCTGCAATCCGTCTGACCGTCGCTACTACCACAGCCATCAAATGCATTGCCCTGCACTGCTTGGCCCTGCTATGCTTTGCTTTGCTCGAACTATGAAGAAGAAGAAATGATCGAGGATGTATCATACCATCCTCCACTGGCTCGAAGTCAATCTCAGAGTGTGCCATACAACTTTCACTGATCATGGATCAGTATCATTGATCCCAGATCAATGGAGGTCATCCTAGCATAAGGAGTACAGTAGATACAACGATGCGTCCATCGATAGTACTACTAATGGTCCCTAACCCCATTTCCCTACTCATTGATCAGATGAGAGGTACTTCCCATGAGTCCCAGACTGCATGGGTAGGATGCCTCAACAGGGGAACTAATCATCCTGTCCACAGGAGAACGAATCATCCTGTCGAACAATCGCCACAGGAGAACTAATCATCCTATTCCACAGTCGCCATGGAGAACTAATCATCCTGGCCCACAAGAGAACTAATCATCCTATCCTACAGTCGCCATGGGGTGTCACACGGGAAGGTTGAACCTTTCACCCTATACATAGTGCACCACTAGGGGATGGTGAGTTGCCATGTGGTCGCATGTCACTCCAAAAAGTACCCAGCGCCCCCTTGGAGCTCCCAGAGCTCAATACATCATACTCGACCCTCATAAGAGGGTCTCTGAACGACACTAGGTCGTTCTCGGAAAGTCAAGAATTTGACCTTTCCCAGGGGCTTCGTCAAAATGTCGGTGACCTGTTCATCTGTACCGATATGTTGGAGCCTTATTGCTCCCCGCTGCACCATATCCCGAATATAGTGGTACCTGATATCGATATGCTTGGAGCGATCATGAAATACGGGATTCTCTGATAAACGAATCCCGCTCTGGTTGTCACACAGGATCACGGTGGTATCCAATGTAAATCCAAACAACTCACTGAAGAGCTTTCGCAACCAGACCGCCTCACAGGAGGCCATACACAGCAATGTACTCTGCCCCGGCGGTGCTCAAAGCCACCGACTCCCGCTTCCTGCTCATCCAGGATATCGAGGCAGATCCGAAAGAGAAACAACACCCAAAAGTGCTCTTTCGGTCCACCACACTGCCTGCCCAATTAGCGTCGGTATATCCAAGTAGTCTCACATCTCCTGCAGTGTATCTCAACCCATGCGTGATTGTGCCATGAAGATATCTCAACAAATTCTTGGCACCAATCCAATGTGTCTGGTGAGGCTCAACCATATGTTGACTCAATGTGTTGACAGCGAAGCATATATCCGGACAGGAGTTTACCAAGACCATCAATGTTCCGACGAGTTGACGATACTCGGTAGCATTTCGTAAAACAGGACCAGTAGCACTACCGCTTAACTTCTTGAAGTCAATCTCCATCGGGGTAGTCATGGGCTTGCAGTCCACCATACCAAATCTCTCTAATATTTTCACCACGTATTTTCCCTGAGATAGGAAAATCTCCCCTGGTTTTTGCCAGACTTCCAGTCCTAGGAAATAGTGCATCAGTCCTAGGCAATGTTGCACGAAGTGGGAGCGAAGCGGAAGCGCGAAGCGGAAGCGTGGAGCGCGGAAGCGTCATTTTCCAAAAATCTAGGAGGCGAAGCGTCCGCGGAAGCGTCTGCTATATATATATATTTTTTTATATT